>CAJUYH010003690.1:0-30898 GCA_910591685.1 Galerucella tenella | reverse complement strand
AATTATTGATGAGTTGCGCGGTTGAGTTACGCATATTAATGAGGGTGGTGCGCATGACCGAGATGCGCCAACCACTCAAAATAAGGGCGCGAATAATTGCAGCCCGGGAGGTGCTGCCACTAATGGTCAGTGACGGAACAGCAGGATTTTTGACCATGTCTTCAAAGAATGCTTTTGAAATTTAGGTGATTCAAATATTTTTCGTATGGTTTTACAACATATCTTATATATAAATCAGTTGAGCAAATGCAGATTTCTTCAAAAAAGAATAAGATGAACGTTTCCCCTTTAATTACACTCACTCGTTTCATTGAAAAGAATCTTAATGCTAATTACAAAAGAGTTCACTGGTAAGTGCGAAAGCATTTGTGCCCGTGGTTTGAATCACCGTACAAATAATTGGGTCGTAGATCCACTTATTTTTGGCTTCAATTGTCCTTATTGTTTTGGATATTTATACCGTTCACTAAAATTCCACAAAAACACATGTGATCACACAGTCGAAGTCAATTAAAAGCAGGTCCCCGGTGAAAATATTCAAACCGATAGCATAGCGATACGCGACCGAGAGACCAATGGCATGCCAATACGATGTCGAGGGGAACCATAAACGTTAGGAGAGACCGACAGAAAACCGATGAAATACCGAGAGGAACCATAAATGTTAGGAGAGACCGACAAAAAACCGATGAAATGCCGAGAGGATACCCTGGTGAAAATATTAAGTCTCATAGCATGCCCAGGATGTACAATCTATTAGCATATTGAAAATTGTTTCCAAACTATTGAGTGGCACAGTCGGCAGCGCTCCTGTCTCACAGTTCCGGGGTTCTAGGTTCGAGTCTCACCAGCGGCAGATTTTTCCGATTTTAGCTTAATAATATTATAGATGTTTTTCTTGAATTTATGTTTGATTTTCCACTATGTCGTATAACTGATGATTGGTCTTTACGAATAATTAAACTAATATATCCAATGATTGGGTAGGTGGCGGCGATTATAATTCTTTTGCATGCCACTATTGAGTTCCATTTTTTTTGCCAAGTTACCAATCACGTCAGTGAGCCCTTGAGTTTTAGTTCGAATTTAAGGATCACTGATTGAGAGACGCATGAGAGGCCCATGGCAGACCTATGAGAGACGCAGGAGAGACCCATGAGAGGTCCATACGGGTCTTAAAATTTTATGATGAATCTTTTTCTGGGCCACGTGTTCACTACTTCGGTTTTTCATCGGTGTTTCATCGGTTTGGCTAGAACGGACCGATGGGAAGACAATTAGAGACCGCGTGACATGAAAATATTTTCACCCGGGGCAGCAGTCAGCCGAAGGATATGAGGCTACCCGTGGATTGTAAGGCCACGTGGAGCGTCGGCCCTTGATTATTTTGTTTCAATCGGTGAATTAATTACCAAGTAAATTCAGATCGATGACAGCAGTTGAGCGTTCAGTAATGTTTGCACACATACAGGATGCACGGATAAATCGCGCAGAGCACCAGAAGTAAATTGTCGTGAACACAATTGAATAAATCTTTTCGCAGCGACTATTTTCTCATAACTGATTTGCGTGTGGTGCATCTCAGTCAGTATAGCGGCAACATTGTGGCTTTGTGGCCAAATTTATGACCAAATATGGCATAGCAACAGTTGCGCGTAGCACCTTCTAGACAGATCCGCATCTTTCCCGAACAAAAACATATTGATGGACGACATCAAATTATTATATAAGGCATAGATCAACAACGAAACTAGTTATATGCGTAATGTATTTGAGAAGGCAAAATTATAATATTAATGAATTTTAGGTTTAAATGAAATTCCACAAGTAAAGCCACAATTCATAGTTTATAGTGTTGATCAATACACAGCAATTAATTGAACATCCAATAGGACAGTGTTCAAAATTGGGCGACTCAGCGGCCAACACTTATGACGGCAGCACCTACTGGGCGCCGTCACATACACACACCAACGCAACCGTGTCGGCTGCGCGAGAATTCGCATTCACGCGCTCACACAACCGTGTCGGCTGCGCGAAGTCTCATGTACACACTAACACTCTCTTGTCGCCTGCGCGCGACTGTCATACATAAACTCACACAACGAGGCACCTACGTGCGCCGCTCATGTACACAAACATACACTCTCTTGTCGCCTGCGTGCGACGCTACACTTACGCACAGTCTTTACTCTATACAAAGCCTTACGAGCTATAGCGTCTTCTCAAGTGCAACGCACGTTTTAATTTATATTTTCATTATTAATTACAAATTTTTGCTCGCTCACGACGTGAATAAATATTGTAATCTCAAGTGCAGCACACTGGGCACAAATTGCCCAACATTCGAGTGGTAGAAGAATTGCAGTGAAGTGATTCATATAATCATCAACTGGCCACCAAGTCAACGCCACGCGATTTTCAATTATCGCCATTTGTGCATTCATCTACGACGATTCATATAATCCCGTGGATGCTACAAATCATACATCTCAACTCTCGCACAATCTCTTTTCTCTGTTTTCTCAACACACACTCTCACAGAACACAAACAATTTGGTAACACCATTACTCTCACAAGCTGTGATAATTTTACATGCATTTTAAATAAAGAACGAACATTTTACGTCGTGTCTACCTTACTTTTATCAACCTCGTGTATAATATCTCCCGGCAAAGCTCAAATACATCAAACTCTCAAACAGACCGAGTACGAGCAGGCAGGACATCGTAGAAGGTGACGCAATCAATCGGTTGAAAGGCCACATGTTGCATCCGTTTGAGTTTTCAAATGTATTTGATTATTGTTTGAGATGTCAGTAATGAATGATTGTAGATGGAAAATTCGTATTCACGCTGGTCGCTTTTATTATTAACCTTATTTCTAGTTTTCCAATTATTTACACGGAGAATAGGTGAATGCGCAGTGTAACTGGCACGTGTGAAAAGCACAAATGTTAATGATTTGGGTTGTAACGCCACTATCATTCAGTTTAATACAGTTCACAGATCTTTATATCACCGGTTTCACACACAACTGCGACGACAGCAGAAGCGTAGGCAGGCAGTGCGAGAAGATGATGCAACCCGTGAGTCGTAAAGCCACGTGTGGCATCAGCTTTAAGTTTGAGAAGGCAATTTCAATCAGTATCAATTGCAATTACAGTAGATGAGCAGGCAGATGAAAGTACAGTTGACGAGCCAGTTGAGGGGGCACTAATCGAAAAATGCACAACTTGTTGCACAAACAGCACAGTGAGCAGAGTGAACGCAGATACGAGATGCACAGTATTGATACAGCGAATATTCGGTCGTGACTGATTGCTTTTGTGTGTGTATACTAAGTAGCATCTGGATTGCGCCCTTGTGGTCGAAATTATGACTAAATGTTATATGTCAACCACTGTACTTAACGTAGCGGCTCGACGATTCGAGCCGCTACTTCACTGCAATTCTTCTACCAAGATATTTCTTTGTCTTTTTACTGGTAGTTGTTAAGCCAAAAACGTATTTATTACTTGATTTCACACCTCCGTTGATGCATAATCGTATTATTGTGTGGCCCCAATTTACTGAAAATGTATCAAACAATACAGAAACAGTTCTATTTAATTTTCCACGAATTGTGACTCGTACATAACTCTTGGCGAATTCACGTGATCTATTTGATAATTTAGAAAATAACTTAAGATTCACGTTCTTGTTGACAGATTCATGGTTGTTATAGTCATTGATAAGGAGCCGTTTAATTCGTCGTTTAAGACGTCTATCAAACATTTGCCATAGAATTAAACATGCTTCATCTCAATATCGCCATGTTAAATAGTAAAAATTTTCGACCAAAACTTCCATGGTTTCGATACAAATCTTTGTCAAGTGAGTATATATTTTATTAATATCCGGCATTAAAGGCAAAATTCCCCTCTTTTCTCGTTTTTTTTTTGATCTGATCTTCCATTAGTTTTTTGTTAATAATAGTTAGATAGTCATCTTCATAAAGAACTATGAAATCTCCAATGGCTTCCCTTTTTTCATCATTCTGAATTTTAAAGCATTCTGCAATCAACTATCATGAATATTTCTCCAACAAAGTACCGAAAACAGTAGCATTTGAAGGTGTTTCATAGAGTCACATCTTTTCATTATGACGCGCACCTACCTCAGCACCCCCTGCTATAGTGTCGTAGTGTTGCGGATGGAAAATATCAACGGATTAATCATAAGCTGATTTTTTTATGACAACATATTTCAAACGCCCTAGTAACTTTAAATTACTACGTATCAATTCAACGTGTTGATCTACTGTAAACATATTTTTCACAGAATTCACTGCTAGTAATAATTATAAGTTCGTCATATTTGATTGATCGTGTAATATCATCATGCATACTGGGAATAACAATTTTCGCCAATATGGCGTTTGCGAGGGCATGAACGTGCACTGATATTTGTCGGCTTTTAGAGGTTATTTCACGAACATCTTTTTTATGAGCAGTGTTACAGTCTTTCTAATGTAAACGTAAAGTATGTTTTAGTGCAAAGTATATAGGTTCAGTTTTGTTTTTAGATGTTTTTTGTTGTCGACGACACGTCATATTCCGGTATTGTATTCAAGCCTTGTATCATGTAAAAAATTTCCTTTCTTTCTAATTTTATTGATCAAGCGCTCCGGTTACAAAGATACCATTGGATACTATATCATTTCTTTGACGTTGTTTTCATTCCGATAAATGAAAACAGATAAACCCATAACAATCAACAAATGAATCAACAATCATCCACAAGTAATCCAACAAATAAATAATCATCTGTAAGCAAGATATTATATCAATAATCATTTATAATCGATAATCAACAATGATCCGTAATCAATAAAACAAATCAATAAATCAATATGAAATATCTACCACGATTAATAATCGACGAAATAAATCAACAACGATTTATAAGCAATAACATAAATCAGAAAAGTGATCAATAAATAAGAAAACAATCAATAGACAACAAAAAACAAGTGGACAACAACATCAGATGAACAGTGCAAAACCAGCGTACTAAGAAAAGCAGTGATCATTTACTGCACATCCAGACACTCAACAACAGCGGTCAACAACACCGGAGCCTTACCATACGAGCACACTGAGTCACCGGCACAACGTCCGATTCATCACAACGCTGACGTAGCTTTAAATTGCGGGAGATCAAAGAATAAATAAATAGACAAAGCGAACAACCAATTAGACACGAGGAACAAATGCGCATGATGCAAACATTAATTGCCTATTTGCGCCTTGAGAATGTAACCAACTGCCCATCCGGTTCCAATTCCATCCAAAAAATAAACGGCCCCAAAAGACCAAGCATCCGTATACCCCCTCTGCCAATCTTATCTCCATTAGCTTCACCCTCACCCTTATTAGCTGAGTGCGGACCCGAAATTGTCACCATTTGACGAACTACTGAATCCCACTAACAATATACAACAACAGCACCCAGCATATGTTGGTGTCAGATCAGGACCCAAAGACTACCTGCACTCGATTCCATATTTCAGTGAAACAGTCGTTGGTTATGATGCCAGCGAGTTCGTCATCAATTGCAAAAACCTTAAAGCATATATTCTTTCATACAGAAAATATGAAACTATAAAGTGTTAATGGGTAGAGTAAAAAACGAGGCATTGCGAAGAATCAGTACAGCGAAACCGAGGACAATCGACGATCTAATAAATGGTGTCAAAGACAATTTTGACACGCTCAAAACGTAGTATATATAGTAAAACATAATATTGCAAACTAACGTCGACGACGCGAAGAGAGAATGAAGACGGATGCTGCGCGCGTAGCATCTGTTCTATATAAATTGCATAGAATTTCAATAGTCGCAAAGCCAATGGCCCTAGGCAAAAAAATCTAGAAATAAACAATTCACTCAACAAATTTCATATTATTCCCGACGAATTCCCTTCAAATTACGCGGGAATAATCGGAACAGGATTCATGTAGAAAAAGAACGGTAATATCTATTACGTAAAAGTAGTTGCACTGAATGAAAAAAAAATATCGCTTCCATGATAAAGAACAGAAAACATTACGAGGCGGGCAAGAAACATACATTTTCGAGCGATTACTTGACAATAATTTAAGAGAAGGATATCTTCCACAAATTGAATTCCCGGAGGGTGTTTATGCAGGGAAATCAGTAGTGACAAACGGGAATGGAATAGCTAATTTTTACGCAATAAATACGTTGAAAGAGGACATCAAAGTATTAGGTCTACAACTTTGCTCCCGCCATTTTTCCAAAGATAGCTGTAGTAGTTAGGAATAGTTGAAATAAATTAATCACAGATGTCGAACATCTTGTTTTGATATTTGGAAATATAACCCTACGTTAATATAAGTTAATTTGTATTTGCGTCATAACATTATTTTTAATGAAATATGTCCGAATTTGAACCGAATTCTCGTCATTTGCGGGAACTATTACGTATTTATTTTAACATGAAAAAATCTGCGGCTGAGGCTCACCGGATTATCTCTAGTTTTTATGGTGAAGCCACTGTTGGTGACAGAACGTATCGGGAGTGGTTCCAACGTTTCAAGAACGGTGATTTTGCTGTCGAAGGCGGACATAATGATGTAAGGGAAAAAGTTTTTGAAGATGCAGAATTGGAGGCGATTCTTAGTGAAGACTCGTGTCAAAGATAAGAAGAATTAGCAAAATCATTAGGAGTCAGTCAGCAAGCAATTTCAAAACGCCTGGAAGATCTGGGAATGATCCAGAAAGCAGGATATTGGGTACCCTACGAGCTGAAACCAAGAGACGTCGAGCGACGTTTGTTTGCTTGTGAACAGCTGCTAGATAGACAAAAACGGAAAGGATTTCTGCATCGTAATGCTGCGGGGGATGAAAAATGAATACATTTCAATAACCTCAAGCGCAGAAAATGATGGGGCATTCACCTTGATTAGCCGGTCATACTGCTATGTCGACACCAAGACCGAATATCCATGGCTCCAAGGTCATACTTTACATTTGGTGGGATCAGTTCGGCGTAATTTATTATGAGCTTCTAAAACCAGCTGAAACAATCACAGGTGAGCGTTATCGAAAACAATTCATGCGTCTGAGCCGCGCATTACAAAATTAACGGCCGCAATACAGCGAGAGACACGATAAGGTCATTTTACAACATGACAATGCTAGACCTCACGTTGCGAAAATGGCTAAAAAATATCATGAAACGTTAAAATGGGAAATTTTACCTCACCCGCCGTACTCTCCAGATGCTGCTCCGTCTGATTATCACTTGTTTCGCTCAATGGCACACGGCTTGGCTAACCAGCACTTCGATTCTTATGAAGAAGTCAAAAATTGGACTGACCCATGGATTTTATCAAAAGAAGAGGAACTTGTTCGCCGCGGAATTCGGTTGCTGCCCGTAAAATGGGACAAAGAAGTGCCCGGCAATGGACAATATTTTGTAACTTAATTCATGTAATCGTTTTTTTCATAATAAAGCCTCGAATTAAAAAAAAACAGCGGGAGGAAAGTTGTGGATCTAATAGATGTTCCCGTAGTCCCACTATATCTATTTGAAACGAGCGAAGATGAAGAACAATCGAAGAAAAATGTAGAAAATATAACGCATAAGAGCGCCGACGACCGCGTCAGCAAGGTAATAGGAGTGTTACATCTGAACAATTTAAACGACGAACAACATACTGTGATATATTCTTTCGTAAAAGATTATGTCGACCTATTTCACCTTTCACGCGAATTACTAGGTGCTACTGATGGTGCAACACATCGCATCATGACGACGGACGATCTCCCTGTCAATACGAGACAATATCGATATTCGTCAACTGAAAAACAAAAGATCGACGAACAAATTCAAGACTTATTGAAGATGAAATTAATCCAATCATCAGCGTCAGCTTACAACTCACCGTTGTGGATCGTTCCAAAGAAACCCGAGATTCGCATGGCAATAAAAAATGGCGTCTGGTAATCGACTAAGGTAAGATTATGAAAAAAACAATAGGCGACGCGTACCCACTGCCACTCATTATCGACATACACGATCAACTAAGCGGAGCGATATACTTCTCAATATTCGTATTGGCGTTCGGGTTCCATCAAATCATTATGCACGATGAAGACAAGGGAAATACGGCCTTCACAACACCACATAATCATTACGGATTCAATAGAATGCTCTTTGGATCAAAAAATGCACCCGCGACTTTTAAGTGACTCATGGATTTAGTCTTGCGATGCCTACAAAACTAAGATTTGTTTGTAACCTACATAACATAGTTATATTCGAAAGTTAACTCGAAGAACATAACAGCAAATTTATTAAATTGATTGGGAGATTGAGAAAAGTAAATGTGACTCTTCAAACAGATAAATGTGAATTCCTCTGGACAGAAGTAACATACCTGATCACGTAATAGGAAGAGATGGTGTAAGACTGGACTCGCAGAAATTAAAAAACCACAAACAATTCTTAGGGCCCAAAACACAAAAAAACATCAAAAAATCTCTGGGTCTTGCCGGATATTATCGACGCTTGATTCAAGACTTCGCTCACATTGCAAAGCCACTATCGGAACTCACGAGTAAAAACGACAAATTTGAATTGCCTTTTAAACAACAGGTAGCTTTCGCACCGTTTCACAATAAACTTTGTGGGAAACCTAAATTCAACTTCGCAGACATTAATAAGCCCTTCGTCGTGACGACAGACGTTTCAGGTTATGCTGTTGGTGCAGTATTGCCGCAAGGGGAAATAGCAAATGATCCACCGGTAGCTTACGCATGTGAACTAATGAATAAAGCAGAGAAAAATTATCAGACCACTGAAGTAGAAACGTTAGCCATAATATTTGGGTTGAAAACCTTTAGACCCTATTCAATATGGAAGGTAATTTACCTTAATAAACAGAAGAGATAAATAAAAATAATCAGGATAAAGAATCAAATGATACACATGACGTAGAGAGAATGGAGAAATCGAAAAAGATAAATATGAAAACAAAAAACAAAGAAACAAGTACAGAAGAATTATGGGGTTAGACTTAGTTGGAACGTCGAAAAAAGCAATTTTGTAAGATTTTTTCTGTTCACACATTGACGTAATCATTAACGGATGTTCTGCTGTTTGAATGATATATATTTTGAGAAGATATTCTGACATTTTCATCACAACATAATGAAAAATACGCGGGATACAGCAAATTTACAAGGTTTCCAAAAAGGGGGGGGGGTTGCTGTGATCACTTCGGCTCGTCACTGGATCATCTGAAAAAAAAGAAGGATCATTAGTCAATGACATAATGCTCTGGGTGTATAAAGGAATTTGCAGAATTTTGATTTTTTCCAAAATGGCGGATGTTAAAATTGGAAATTGATTTTTTTACCAAAATTTCACTCATATTTGAAGCTATAAAAAATATAAATATTTATTGAAAGAAAAAAATCCTTCGTGCACCCGGCAAACAATTATATATAGAATAAGTGAGAAAAATTTCAAATAGATCGGTAAAGCCGTTCAAGTTCCAGTGATCACTGACTTCGAAAATATGGTTTCGCGAAAAACACGTTTAAAGTTTTTAGTACGATTTGCATGCTGTTCAGTTTTCACTGGGAGCAGTCGATAATTATTGACTGCTCAACTGGTGTCAAGAGGGCACCAATAGCTCATGTCTCAATTTGGCAATGGTTGCCGCTCAATTGTGACGAGTCACCACGGATGGTGGTCGTCACAAATGCAAATGGGACTGTAGCGCCTTAAGGACTGCGCTAATTCTTACGGCTGATTGGCTCAGGGCGCTGACCGTGAACTTGGCCTATTTCCTCACTAGATGACGACGGTGGAATAGGTCAAGTTCACTTCCGCGTTCACGTCCCATCAATCACTCTCAGTCATCGTGGACAAGTCGTCAATAGCGCACGCGACATTTTTCTCTCTGTTCGACTCACCGTTATTACAATAAGTAAAAGTTTTTCTCTGTGCTCAAGTGAAGCTCACAATTCATTGTACAACTCAGTGAAACTCACTCATAACTAGCGACTCAAATTGTGTTTGTACTTCTCAAGTAATTGTATGATGTTACTGTTAAAAAATAAGACTAAATTCTCGACATAATTGTACACCGCGTGGTGACGCCATTTGGGCAAGCCAAAGCTCAACTAGTATCAATTCATCGTTTATCTCAGCGATCATTACGTTACCACCAACAAACTGGTAATTGTTTTGTTCTCGACACTATCTTGTACACGTCTCAACCAATATTTTTTACATTATAATCATTTTTGTGACTGAATTGTGAAAACTCAAGCTCAAGCGTCGTTGACCGCGTGGTCGGCAACGACGATATATCTATATACATAATATTCTGCTTATCTCACTACTTTCTTTATCATTATTTATATTACATATTTTTTGCTATTTTTCATCATTATTTATTCTCTCTTTTTTTTGTATAATAACTTTACTTTTAATTAATTACGTGAATAAAATTACAAGTACGCAGTTGAATGATTCCTGCGCACTAATATAAAATTCACCGAGCATTATCATATTAGCCAAGTCCCTGTCCAATACTCCCTTAATACCAGCTACTCACGTTCATTCTCAAACACATGCAGATAAAATTTTTTTTTTGGAACTTACACTGAATCTTCGACTCCAGGACCATGTAATAACCCTTCCTTCGCTCTTGTGGCTGCATAAGCAGTAATTGCATTCGGTTTTGGCGAGTGATACTCACTCTGACCTTTTTTTTTAATTTTCTTGCTGACGTACTCACTCTGCTATTATCAATCTTCGCGATTTTTGGATGGAAAAACTGCTTTCTTTTTTTGTTTCGTGACTTATACATTGCACAATTACACCTCACTTCTCGAGTCACTTCTTTATCCATGTTGCATTCGAAAAATTTCTCACCAGTTCGAATAAATACGTATGCACAGCGCAACGTTCCACAACGAACTACTTCTAAAGTAGTAACTATTCAATAACACATTTATTTTAGGTTGTATTTTGGATTTTATATATACAAATACATCAATATATACATATATGCATACATATGTCGTTAGGTCTTGGTCCGTTCTTCCTTCCCATTTCGAAACTTTGATAAATATTCCTTATTTCTTTATAAGTACTCTAATTTCACATGCCAAGGTACACCGGTCGATAACACCTGCTAGAAATGAACTGTGCGTTGCACTGCCACCGTCAGGATAATATATTGTGTGATTGTTATGCGAAGTGGAATATGGAAAATTGTCAAACAAAAAACATTGTAAGATTGCACAACAAACCCGGTCATCAACCTCAGAGATGCAAACACAGAATAAGTTCAATCGAGTCATCATCAAGGCAAAATTATTAATCAGTTATTGGCAAATAAAATAAAAAGTTCAAGGAACTTTTCCCTCAACACTAGCTGAACATATCTCTATAAAATCTCATGTTTTAAAGACAGATGCCCGCAGAGTGAGAACACACAAAGAGTAGTAGTTCTTTGAGTCTTTCGGTTTTGTGAGTTCGGAGTTCAGAATTCGGAGATAAAAATCAGTTCAGAGCTACAGAAGCCTCGGAACTCTCGAGCTCTCAAGTCCACCTTCAGTTTGAATTTACACCGCGAAAGACCTTCAGCCGACGCGTATAATCAAAATTTGAATATATCTCCGTATACTCGTTATTCTGTATTAGAATAAATTGTGCAACGAGCAAGTTTAAAACTACAAAATGGTAAAACACGAATAATAGAGCCAAACTCCATTTGTAAAACCTTTGTCAATCTTATAATTATTAATGCTATAAAAATAAACGTTATTATTTCATAGACAATTATCTGCTCAAAACCAATCACTTCTAATCTCATCTCCTGCACCTCAACTGCGGATAGCAGTGACAAGCATCGATCCCAAGTACCTCTCCGGACAACTAATATCTAAATTATATATATATAATATATAAATGTTAATCCAATTTAACTTATAAATTGGATTAACATTATATTTGTTGTTAACGTTCTCTCGCATTTAGTGCATAATACGACCGGGACGTAACCACATAAATAAATAATATAACTTACAACAAAACGGTTTACAACCCCTCAGGTTGTCGAGCGCACAGCGGCCGCTACCTACCTACTTTTATGCATTAGGGACGGCTCTATTCAAATTTGTTCATCTTCACAAATAATTGTCCGATTTGTTTCAAATTTTCACAGAATACTTTTGAAATAGTATACTTTGAGAAAATGCAAAAATAAAAAAATCGATTTCTTGAAAATTCTAACTAAGTCTAATTCCTTAATCCAAATGGCAGAAACCGAAAAAATAAATATGGGAACAAACTCAAATGACATGAGAGAAGTAGTAATTGAAAATGAAAATCAAGAAATGGGAAATAAACAAGCCCGAAAAAGAAAAGAGTGTGGTGGAACTATCTCTTTTCAATCGTGCAAGAAAGAAGGTCTTGGTTTCAACATCAAAGTTACATGTGAAAAATGTGAAAATCCTCACTACGTTCCATCTAGTGAAAGAATCGAATCTCGCATATACAAAGTAAATTATCGTTTCGCTTTTGTAATGCGCGTTTTAGGCATAAGACATGCTGGTTGTGAGAAATTTTGCGGTTTACTGGATTTGTCACGCAACTTCGTGTCGAAATCCGTGTATATTTCATATACGAAAAAAATGTGTGAGACTGTTGTTAAAATCGCCAAACAATTCTTTTCCTCAGCTGTGATAGAAGAGAAAACGGAAACTCCAAAGCAAAAAATATTGAAGATACAACAGAATTGACTGTGTCAGGCGATGGAACGCGGAAGAAAAGAGGCTTTTCTTCTGTATATGGTGCGGCTTCATTGACCGAATATTATTCTAGAAAAGTGATGGACGTTTTGGTTGAAAGTTCATACTGCCATGGTTGTAAAACTTGGGAGAACAAACTTGATGCAGAATTTGAAGAATGGCACGAAAATCATGTTGAAAATGACGAATGTTTTGCGAATCATGAAGGCCGTCCGGCAGCATGGAAGTCAACGCCATCGTCTAAATGTTTCAACGTTCAAAAGACAATGGCGTAAAGATTCGAAACTACATCGGCGATGGTGATTCTAAAACCTACGGTGGCGTCGCTAATGCCAAACCATACGGCGAAAATTTTGTGATCAACAAGAAGGAGTGTGTTGGTCACGTACAGAAGAGGATGGGAACGCGGCTGCGAGATTTGGTAAAAAAAAGCGTAGTAGATACAGTCATTGAAACTGGTAAAAAAGTGCAAGGAAACACGTTATCTGGTAAAGGGAAGCTGACTGAAAAATTAATTGATAAATTAACGCAGTATTATGGTCGAGCCATTCGATACAATAGTAATTCCGTTAGAGATATGAAGATAGCAATATGGGCTACGTATTATGACTACGCTTCAACTGATGAAAAACCGCAGCATGAAAAATGCCCGAATGGCGCAAGTTCTTGGTGCGAGTGGCAGAGAGCTGCAGCTGCTGAGGATTTGAAATCTTTCAAACATTAATATTCAGCACTTCCAGCTGATGTTTTGAAAGGCATTAAACCAGTGTATGAATATTGAAGCAAAGATGCTCTGCTAGAACGGTGCCTCGGTGGATTCACTCAAAATAATAATGAAAGTGTGAATCAACTGATATGGAAGATAGAAAAATTTGAATTGAATTTTGATATATATATATATGTATATATATTTTCATTCATCTCAGCCTTTTGGCCAAGACCATATAAAAGACGATAGATCAATGGCGAATGATGAATTTACAATCATTTTACTACTCCGCCGTCCATCTTACAGCATAAATAAATTTGAATTGAATTTTGGTATATATATATATGTATATATATTTTCATTCATCTCAGCCTTTTGGCCAAGACCATATAAAAGACGATAGATCAATGGCGAATGATGAATTTACAATCATTTTACTACTCCGCCGTCCATCTTACAGCATAAATAAATTTGAATTGAATTTTGGTATATATATATATGTATATATATTTTCATTCATCTCAGCCTTTTGGCCAAGACCGAAAGCTGGGAGCGGATCAACAGTCATCGTTGACCTCGCTGCTCATGTAGCTGCAAGTGTTTTTAATGAAGGCTGCGTTGCAAATCTAACCTTCCTGGATGCCATGAAAATAAGTACAGACCGAAGTGCCCACGTACGGGCGCAACAAATTGATGAAACCCGAATAAGCCGCGCGGATCATCAAGCTGCAGAGTAAACTAAAGCAGAACCAATTCGACGTAGACAAAACCAAAAAGAGGCTTGGGATATTCGAGAGGATAGTATTCCACCCTATGGACCTGACATTGATGATTCCATGTGAGTATAGCACAAATAATAAGTTCATCGTAGTTTAATTTGTGATTTTTTCGTACGTAAAACTTTGAACACGTATTCTCGGAACCACATTTTTGAAGTTGGTGCCATTTGTAACTAAAGAACCAATGAACCGATCGTCCTGAAATTTTTTACACATACTCTACACATGATTTGGGAGGTAGCATTGTCAAGTTTTTTAAATTTTTTTTTATTTTTTTTATTTTACAACAACAAAATGGCCGATTTTTTTCACCGAAATTGGCGTTTTCACGTTTAAATATCGATGAAAAGTTAAAAAAAAAAATTCAACAAAAACTCGACGATGTTACCTGGGGAAATTGATAATCTAACGAATGAAATCGGTTTTTTTGATTTCAGATAATCCAGTCTTGAGTTCTAGATGGCACCGCAAAGTACCCATTTTTCGAGGCGTCTCCGGAGATTTGCTGCCAGCGGCTTATTTATTAATATTTTACAATGAAAAAATTACACGATGTAGTTGACAACTTACTCTAACATGTGACGATTGAATGAATACATTCATTTTTACCGTTGTTTCTAAAAAAAATCACAAAAAAGTGCCTTTTTTGTGCCTATTGACCCCCCCCCGCCGCAGAGGCAATCGCTAAGGCACTTGTTGACCATTTTATTACACGTTTTGGCTCACCAAAAGAAATTTTAAGCGATCAAGGCACAGTATTCACAAGCTAATTAATAAAAAGAGTAGCAGAATTATTCAAAATAAAGCAAGTAACAACCACATCAATCCACCTACAAGCGAACAGCTCACTGAAAAGAAGTCATCACGTGCTGACTGGTTCTTCAAAACATTTCATTAATAAAGAGGATTGGGAATACTGGCTATCTTATGCAATGTTTGCATATAACGCCAGTAAATACAAAGTCACAAACGTTACAAATAGTATATGGACGAACAGTTCGAGTACTTACAGAACTTAAGACGATAGACTCAATGCCCATACACGATGATTACGTTTATGTCCTAGCCAATCGATCAATTCAGATACGGAACACGGCTAGAGGAAACCAACATAGAGCAAAAGAGTAATCAAAACTATTATGATAGCAAAACTCACTCTGTCCATTTTAGAGTAAGACAGAAGATCTTGATTTTGAACAATATTAACGCTTTCGCTACTACGGGGGACTATAGTCGCTCTGGATAAAATGCCACGCACATACTACGGGCCACTGAAGTAGCTGTACATAAAATGTCACTCACATACTACGGGCGCGGCGGTACGGTCAGCGAAAGTACCGCGGCGGAGAAGTCGCGAAAGGGTTAAATATGGGAGATTTGACGATAGATATACGAGCTCGTATATTACCGTATACTGTTATAGCCGTATTCCCTGAAAGAAATAATATAGAAATTGAGAAATCAAATAACGTTAGGAGATTAATATTCTGCAATCAAGCCAAACTTACCAAAATTTAAATAACACACACGATAACCAAACATCCTTTCAAACTCATAAATAGACTAAAGAAAATAAATAGCGAACGGAATGTATTCCAGGAAACATACGATGGGCCCCCACAAACAAATCTTACTCGTCATTCTCAGTGTCTATTTACGTTTTGGACGTAGTATCATCGCATATGACTGTGGAGCACCAAAAATAGACATGACCACCTTCTTTTTAAATAAAGTCAGCGAATGCACCATACCGATCTCAAATCCCGTGATGTCATCAGCCAGCATACAACTCCGACAAAGAGCTGAATATACTACTATCCACGTATATCAGTGTAACATAGAAATACATCGAACTTCATACCACTGCGGCATACATCCACATATATCGACCATCTCAAATGACAACACAAAGTACATTGTGAAAACATCACAAACAAAATGTAAAAAAAAAGAATGCACCCGGGCCACACAACTGAAGTGAAACTTCTCGAAGGATCCTCGCATGTTGCAAACTATTGAACCTTAAATCTCTCTCTCCACACTGATTCCGTAATGACTTATATTACACATGTAAATAAACTGCGACACTTTCCAACGTTGACTGTGGCGCTCTGTCGTCAGATAGACAAAACAGGGCCGTCACGGTTGAGCAACGTTCGTGACACACTCAGGCATTTCACTCCCAAGAGCAGAGAGAAATGTCTGATAAAAGAAAGGGAATCGAAGACAGCAGGAGAAACCAATACATCCGTCACGGTGATTGCATCAATTTCGTCCCCATCTTCGTGACGATTTTTCATTTCACTACCCCCGCTAAAGAAGTTTCACTTCAAAAATGTACGACGTTTACGTCTTCATGCTAAACGAACAATACCCCGGGGATATCCTCGCAAATGCTACGACGACCAGACCCATACAGTTAGCAGAGCGAGTAGACAGCATGGGCGCATGCAAGGGAAGAGCATACTCCGATCAGTATGGATCATATAAAGATGTCGTGGTAATCGGACAAATATGTACCACGTTGCAACATTATTACGTCAATAGTAGAATAGAAATAAAAGACCGAATCTTGAGATCAGGTACACGGTGCGCATACAAATCCGGAGGATACATGGATTTGAACTACGGCTGGGACTGTATGGAATTCGAAAAATGTAATTTGGATGGATTTTCTCTCGTGTGTCAGGGTAGCACTGAGAGCATAAAAGATGAGTCAGTGTAGAATTTCAATTAGGAGTTCTATTTAGTAAATTCAAGCGAGTACATATTCGCAATGCCTATAAGAGACACCATCAACGTATGCGGTGTTACGTCTTGGCTGCATCGGGCGGTTGATTTCGCAGTTGATTCTGTAACAAGTATAATGTTAATTTGAATTCAATCGTAGATTGTTAATGTTCAAAAAGGTAGAGAGATTCATTGCCGATCACTACTAAACGCAATTGAGGTGTTGTAGATGGAATGAGTGATTGGTTGATGACACTGATGTAGTGAAACGCAATGATATTATATTTATACGACTAAGATTATTAATTGTTTACACAATGTCTACAAAGGATTTTGTCGTGTGAATATTATTTATTTTGATGGTTAAAAGTTGATTTTGACAATTTCAGTGCTTCACGATATTTTAAAGATTATTTATATTCACGGATACGTATTTTATTTCTATGGTCGATTTAAGTTTGTTCGACGTGAAAGTTTGTATCTGTTAAAGACTGAACTAAAAGAGTCATGTTCCTTTCTTGATCATGCGTTTAAATAGTTATTGACATCGATTGTTTTACATTGCTTACGTCTGGATCCCGCGTGGACTTATTTCTATTGGTTAAATTTATTCTTCGTTGAAAATTGATTTGTTAGAAATAATATTTTTTAAAGCTGATTGGGGAATTATCCAAATAGTGGGGAAGTTTCTTGGATTTTGTGGTTTTTCTGACGGTAAAATATTCGACAGTTTGACTTTGGGCAGTCAAACGTGGTTGATTTTCTCGTTGACAGCTGAGTGGTCGTTTTCCAATTCGCGGTTATTTGAGCTCCTATTCAAGACGCCAAAGTTCTCGTATTTTCTGTTTTGTGTTAACGAAGACAGGATGTAAAGTTATTTGATATTATTTTTTCTTCGAATGCGCAATTATTTGTGAATATATTAAAAATTAACATTTTTTATTGAATCATATTTCGAGGCGGATTCCAATTTTTTCAGTTAATTTAAAAGCTGGATTGTCGTAGGTATCAAATGTTCTGCGCACGTTGGCATCTGTAACGGGATTGTTTAAATAAAAAGATATTTATAACATTCTGTTAAAAGGGGGGGGGGGGGGGGGGGTAGGTCCTAACAGCGAATACAAGTTAATAAAAACAGAACACTCACGATTTTTCATTTATGATCTTACCTACACCTCGCCAATCACAAAAAGAGTAGGAGTTAGCCTAAAAAAGATCGACTTGTTCACATACATTAATTCAAAATTTGTTTTTCTCATAGAGCACTCGAAAACAATAATAATCAGGTTATACAAAGACGTCATAGTCCAACAACGCGTCATTAAACGAAGGGTGCAGAGTAATACGCTGGTGATAGATCATACAACGCCTATAGAATTTGGATATCATTTCACGAAGGTCCTGGCACCTTCGCGCACATCGCAGAAGACGCAGTCCGCATAGCTGAGTGTGCACCAGTAGGAGCGACCATCAGGAAAGGGGAACAATGATTTCAGGAATTACCAGTAGCAAGGAGAAACGAGTCAATGTTTTTGTGCCCAACTACCCATGTGTTAGTTCGCACAGGAAACTGAATCGACTGCAATAGATACCTTATCCCAATGTTTGACCTAAATAACGCGTGAATACTGGCAATGCCCCCCCCCCGGCCCCCGCCCGCCCAATGCGAGATTGCATCTCTTACCACCAACTCTTGGAAATTGTCGGATTCAGGAAATCTGATGAACTCCAGAATTTGTACCACTGACGATTTACACAGACTCTGCGATGACATCATGTTTCCAGTAAAAGAACTTGCTGTACTATACGCTGTAACACGAAACGTGACACGTCAAGATATTTATCTTGGATACCATGTGTTCCGTCACTGACCATTAATGGCAGCACTTCCCGGGCTGCACTTATTCGCGCCCTTAGTTTGAGTGGTTGGCGCATCTCGGTCATGCGCACAACCCTCATTAATATGCGTAACTCAACCGCACAACTCACCAATATTTCTGGGCCTATCAACTAATCGAAACATCAGGCCACTCATGCGCGTCCAATGATCACTCAATCAATCATCGGGGGCTAACACCTCACCTTCAACTCACCACCAAGCTCATGAGGAAGCCGACTCATCTTTTCAAGTCATTGTTCGACCAGCTCTCATAGTGTACGTGTCCAACTCGTATTACTTCGTTTCGTAAGTACTCGTCTAAATTGTGCACTCGGTGGTATTGTTGTGCAACTCATCAGTGCAACTCATGCAAAATTCAGTGAATAAAGTGACTCAATTAGAATAAGATCTACGTTCTACTCATTGTATATTGGCGTTGTGTGCAAGCGTGCAACACGAGGGATTGTCTCGTGGCGTGTGACCACGCGGTCAATCACTTACTCATTGTAACACTTAACTCATCTCTCTTTAGTGCATCCTCATTTATTCAACTCTAGTTTAATCTCATTTCAGTAAAACAGTGCTGATCACTGTTTGTGGTAACATCAGTGACACTCATAAATTGTGCATCATCATTTAGTTCAAATCATCAGATCGGCACTGAACTCAACCTATAAGTTCAACTCATACCTCAATCTGGCTAATCTTTAATTGTATGCGAGTGTGAATGTGTGAATGAAATAATAAATCTGTTTATATCTTATGTTACGAAAATAATCTGACCAGTATTTCTTCACCTCAATCACCCCGACAGAGTTCCACGCACTAATGTTTAAATTGTTTTTAAAGATCTCAAAACACCATGTTATACGGCATTTTATTGCACACGGCGTTCGGATAGACTATGAAATTAATCGGCCCCGTTTCGAATTCACTGACGCAGTTCTTACTTCATCAAAATGGAATGAACAAGACAAACCAGAGACGAGAAAACAATGACATCGAGTATGGACTAGACAACTTAGGAATCAAAAACCACACAACAGAGAACGATATCGGAAACCATGGATGAAGGAGATTTCGTGAGCCAGCAAGTCATAACCTTAAGGAGGAACCCCACTGTGATGGATTGAAAAAATCGATTCTTTTCGCGTTTTCTTAAAGTACATACTTTCAAGAATATGTCAACGAATTTTTATGTCAAAAATTGCAAAAATGACATATTCTTGGCCTGGGAGCAGGTAGTGCGGCCGTTCGGTGTGCGGTCGCTCCTTCCTGGCCATGCGGTCGGGTACTTTACTTTGTACGGAAAAATACCGGTTCACTCTCAAATTCCCTTCATGTAGACTTATAATAAGAGTCTTGCTAGACCTTCAAATTTTTATATGGCGTCCGAGTTAGGTAAGATTTTAGGTAGGGCAGGGTAAGTTGAAAATTGATTTCGTATTGAGTTGTCTACAGAGTCGTGTACAGTGCACACGTTGCTGCTCTGCTCCACAACTCTATATTTTGTTCACAATGGATCGTGAAAGTTCAAGATCACAAGAAAAGAAACCAAGGGAAATGGGAGGAAATTATATCGGTCTTCAAACAGATACGAAATTGAGAAAGGTGGAACCGCCAAGTGGCGTTCCAGTACTTCTGCGAGAAAAGTGGAAGATGACTTTGACTGTGACGTTAATTTAACAATAAGTTACAGAATTTTGAACTTTTTTTCAGTCTTTTCTGTGCTGAGTAATTATGTTTGTTGCAAAAAATGGGGTGGAGATATAAATTTTCGTGAACGCAATGTTCGTGCACTTGACTCCAAATTAATCGTGAAATGTAACAAATGTGAACGTGTATGTATTAACTCTTGTCCACTAATTGACAATCCATATGAAATAAATAGACGTTTCATATTAGTCATGAGGCTAATATGAAGATTTTACGATCGTATTGTAACTCCGATAAGAAATGCAGCAAAAACAGTCGATGAGTCCTCTTTATCACCAGCAGCTCAAGAAGAAATTAATGTCACTAAACAGTAATTTAGTGACATTAATTCTCTATAATACAGTATAAAACAGTACAATACAAAGCATCCACTGCCATTCATAATGCGTCTTCCTTCTACCACTCCAAATTGGATACATCACTGGGGAACTTCATGCTGCCAAATCGATTTTTACTTGCCAACCACTCAGAGTTTTCTGACGAACAGATGGGCAACTATGCACTAGTTGCCTCGGACGAAGAACACCACGTAACACTAAAACAAAAAATTTCGCATGCGCTGCACCAAAACCACTGCAAACATCAAAAGAAGAACCAAGACGACACTACTCTGTCAGCTAAAAAACAAACGGGAATATTACCCCCTAGCACCCACTGCTTCGTGGAAACGAACGATACAGCAGAAGCATATGAGAAAAAAAGAGAGAGAACAAATTGAACTCAAAACTTCGGGGAAATATGAAAATTTTTATTGAGTAACTCAACAACGATCACACCATGATTTCATTCGTTTCCGAGGACTTGCACCACCTCCGTCCTCCCGCTTTCTAGGGTACGCAACGTTGTGTCGATGAACACATAAAGATTTCGGATCAGACAAAATTCAAAGATCATCACACAAAATTGAAACGTCACACAAACTGAGAATTACCAGGTTTAAAGCCACACCCCATGCCACCACAAACACTATTCCGTACAAAAGATAGGGCTGCTCTCTCCACTGCTTTGACTTTCGTATCAGCGTCTCTGATAGATTCGTGATCGCCAGAAAAACTCAACCGGGCCCACAAATGACTTGTAATATCCAAAGCAGGAAGACAGTCCATCGAAACAATTTAGTCATTGAAACACAGAATCTCATAGGGGGATAGATGATCGGCAACTCTCCTCAAGCACTGCAAAATACAAACAAAGAGGAAATAAAAATAGGCATACATAATTATCAATTAAAATGACACACAGACGATACTTACATTACGCAATTTGACAGCACTCATTTCGCTTCACAATGCACTTCACAAAACCCAAAAAACCTCCACAACTCTCAGATATACAATGAAATTGCAGATAACCTGTGGAGATATAACAGGCTACCGATAGCTGATGACTACCATTCCTTAACCATCATACTTGCACTCACAAGACAGAGCTTCGAATTACAACCACGAGCAGTAATGAAACAAGATGCAACAAAACTACATTTCGCTATAGATATACCCGACATACTATTATACTCCTCTTCTTTCCACACCTGTTCAATTATACCTGTATCAATCGCTATCTGGATTTGTTGGATAATAGGAATTCTTAAACTAAGATTCAGACACAAATGAGTGTTGTTAACTATATTGAAATCACGGGAATATTCGACCGTGATTGATGTTCATTGAAACAATGATATATCTTAGACCATGAGTTAGTTAAGTTCTTAATTGACAACGATAGCCTATCAATGTGCATGATTTCATTGGTCAGAAAAGAAGTGGGGATGTAGTTGTGTTCAGTTTTCACTGGGAGCAGTCGATAATTAATTGACTGCTCAAATGGTGTCAAGAGGGCACCAATAGTCAATTGCTCAACTTTGTAATGGTTGCCGCTCAATTGTGAGGACTCATCACGGATGATGGTCGTCACCTATGCAAATGTGATCGTAGCGTCTTCAGGGCTGCGCTAATTCTCACTGCTGATTGGCTCAGGGCGCTGACCGTGAACTTGGCTTATTTTCTCACCAGATGACGACGGTGGAATAGGTCAAGTTCGCTTCCGCGTTCACGTACCATCACTCACTCTCATTCTACGTGGACTGTTCGTAAAAGGCGCACGCGACATATTTCTGCTCGTCTCAAAAGTATTGATAAAGTAAAAAGTTGAGTTGATTGTGCTCAAGTGAAGTTTACGATACATTGTGCAGTTCAGTGAATTTCTCTAGTGAATTGTATCTCATCGAGGACTTATATATTGTACTGCTCGATCAACTTTTTTTTGTATAAACTTAGAAGTAAGATACAAACGCACTCACACAATTGTACACCGTGTGGTGACGCCATTTGGGCACGCTACGGTAATTGTAATTCTCAGCTTAATTATCCCGTCGATTTCAACTATTTTTCAATTGTAATCAAGCAAGAACTGTGCTCACATTAATTGTTACTACGGCTCACTATGTATTTTTGAGATAATTTACTGTTTTTTTGTGAAAATTCATTGTAAGAGTCTATCTAAGCTCATGCGTCGTTGACCGCGTGGCCGGCGACGAATATATACATATATATATTTTCTATTCAATTATTTGTTCATTCACTCAACATTGCACATTTCTCACCAATATTATCTATAATTTTACTATCTTTTGTTATGTTCGCCTTTTTTCATCAGTGTTCGATTTCGTTTTGTTTTTTGAGTTTAATAAAGATGAATAAACTAAGTACGCAGTAGAAAATTCCTGTATACAAATAGTAGATTGCTGAGCAAAACAATATTATTAACAAGTCCCTGTCCAATAATCCCCATAAACACCAACTCAAGTTAATTCTCAAACAAGTTGAAAGTTGGGACCAAATACCTCTATGTGCTAGAGATATCAATGGACTGCACCAAATACAAAGATATTAAATTAATATTTTGTTTTTTTTTTCATGATCAATCAAGACATTCAGTTGCCGGCATTTTTCTGATAGTGTTATTAGTTTTTTTCCCGGGTGACCTATTGCATACATGATTCAAAGTGAGTTCGTTTGTGACTTTCATTTCGATACTTTGAATATCATCTCAATTAAGCTCACAAGTATTATATAATCCACCTGAATAGTTGAAATGTTGTTGTCGGGGGCAGCATTTTCATTCATTCATTGAAATTGAAATTTGTAATCTTACTGTTTAATCTGTTTAATATGTTCAATCACGTTACTCCAAATTTTGATTGTCAAAGTAGTGTTCATTCATTTTTCAATGTCGGTGGAAAAGTCTGAGGTATGTAAAAACAAGTAGTTTCAATCATTTTTTTCTCGATAATTTTTTTTATTTCACACAAGCAATAATATTAAATACTCATATTATGTTCAAACTCGATTTGACACTAATTTGGGAAAAACTATGAATCATATATGATTTTATGCCCATATTTGTTGGATCGTGTTCCATATTAATATATAATCATCATACATAATTTGTATTTTTCTCTTTATTTGGGTCGAATTCAGTTCAAACATATTATAATAATTTTATATTGTTGGCTGTATGAAGTGCATCAGACAGGTAAAAAAAATGATTGGGAAGACTTGCGTATAAAATTTGATGTTAATTTTATAATATAATATTTTCGTTTGCAATTGATTGCCGTGATGGTATATATATGAGTGTGTTTGTGCTTTGTTATTGTAATTAAAGTAATGATTGAGATGGCGTGTAAATTGAAGTGAATAATTGTAAACACTGCAATGTTGACGTTAACTATTTGATGTTGACGTGGTTCCGTTCGATGCTGAGTATATTCTTCGTAGACGTGGTTCCACTTGATTTCACTTCACAATTTTAGGTTCGTAATATTATTCATCACTGATAAACTTCCGATATTGAGTGTGAATTTCGAGGTTTGAGGTTACGAACACAACATGCTAGTGCCGAGATTGTACTATAACAGAATGTCCATAGCAACAAGTGTTGCTACGAGGCACGCTTCGAGAAGTTTCTAATGCTTGTAAGTAGCAGTAGAACAGAAGTAGTAGTTGAGTGCCCTGAATTGAAGTTGGTTGTGTGAAAAATGGCACAGGTGATTCGATTCAAAATACAGCATGAGTTAAAAATGCAACAACTTTTTTTTTCCATTACGTAACCCTAGTGTTGAGTATCATATGGTACAACATAACATTAATGAAACATTCTATATCTTCATTATAGTGAAAGTTTGGTAATGGGATGTGCATATTTTTCTCACTTACGTATACACTATGTATTTCTTAACCGGACGTCCAGGGCATACCCAGTCATAGTTGAGACGATTCTGAGACGAAAAGTCCTTTTCGGTTTTTCAATGAATGCCATTATTTTTAAGTTATTAATTAACATAGATAGTCTATCAGTGTGCATGATTTAAGCGGTCAGGAAAGAACTGGAGGTGAAGGTGAAAGTTGGGACAAAATACCTCTCGGTGGTGAATATTTAAAAATTTAATGTTACCATGAGACGAACGGTCATTTTTGGGCACAAGATGGTGCTAGCAATTTATTCTAAGCCACTTTTGACCACAGGTATTCGTGCATAGTAAAGCGTATGATGAATGTAATGCTGCCGTGTATTGAAGGATCCGGGTATAAAAATTTCTTGTGAAGATAAATACATGCATGAGATTCGATTTGTAATTCTGGAGAGATACGCTATAGGAAAAATATGCTAACTTTATGAACTCTCACACATACTACTGATGTCAATAATTGGAACAATTATACCAAGGTTTTGAATTATTCATCCAGCCGAGCAATATTGATAGTTATTAAAAAAATTAAGTTAATTCTTTGTTAAATTATAAAGTTAATATAATTTTAACGAATGTATAGATACTATCTTCTAACATTTTTTGCGAGGCACCAATTTGCTACTTGATTATCCTAACGTGTGACAACCGGTTACGTTTAGATCTTTATAATTTTATCATTTATGCATTAATAGTCGTGGTTTTCGAACTACCTTAATATATATATCGATCTGCTTTTTCGTAAATTTTATACCGTCCGTCATAAGTGTTCTCAGAAAATTGTCAAATATGGATGTCGATTGAGATGTTCATTAATCCAGTAAAATTCATAGGACGCAATTTCGACCCGTCAATTGGAACAAAAACGAATAAGCTTCAAACCATTGTGAACATAACAAAGACACTACTAAAGTATGCGGTCCGAAGTTTCAAATTTTTTTTGACGGAAAGATGAGAACAAACCTGTGAATGAAATGTAACTATTACCATTGAAAATAACCCCCATTTGGACTAATTAGGAGCACTAGTTCTTGAATATGTTTGCACCATTTCATAGCAATTATTCAAGCTTAGATGTCGGAATTGCATCATATATTATTGTTTGAAGTGAAGCATATTTGCGTTTACGTTAGTTTTTCATCTTCATATCAAGTTTCACGGGAGCACCCGAAAAAATAGCAATTGATTATGTGGGAAAATATAGTTACGAAATATTTGGTAAAAAGCTGGAGATACTGCATTCTTTTTTTCCTGTAACATTAGAGCAGCCACGATGTACTGTTGTTGGAGTAGGACAATCCAAACAAACTCTACACTGTTTATGGCACTACCTTTTCCTCGGACCCTTACTCTGGGTACTTTTATCAATGTTGCAAATGTGTTGCTGATGTTTCAAGAAACACAACTACACTACAAACTATGGAGCTAGCGAAATATTTAGTTCATAATTATTTATAATCCATTAACTGTATAGTCGATTTGTTGATGAAAGCAGCTTCATTATGAACATTACATATTCTATGTCTGTATTTTTCATGACTTTCTGATAAGAGCATGATTACTAACTGAAATATTATTTTTTATCTCGTGAATGCAAATATTTTTGTAAGAATCACCAATTTGATATTGTTTATTTCTTCCAAAAATTCGTCCGTTTTTACTTTTCATCATTTTATTTAAATACATAGGCATGTTACGAATCCAGCTACAACCCATGTTATACCTGCTTTTCCCAAAGCCATTTGGCAACGATTCTCCATACAGGTCTTTCCGGCTGCTACACGCGCCATCATGACATTCATTTATTTGAAGTTTTGTCGGTGAATTGAACTTTATCGCACTGTCTATATCATCATGTAGGGATGAGAAAGTACTGGTTTCGTCTGATTTAGAAAACGCCTACATAAGGCATATAATTGCATTTTTTTACAACAAAAAACTCAATTGATGATAATAACATTTAATCATTAAGAAACAACACGCACAATTCATATTCGTATGAACGTTTTATGCCTATGTCACATATTATTATTTAATACATTGTGACGGATCAAAACCGTCGTAGCAGTCCTCGACTGTACCACGCGAGCCAAACAAGCAAGGCGAAGTAGGATGCGCATACAACACAAATGCAACCACACGCACCACAGGCAAAGGCGCAGCCGCGTAAAATCCTCAAATCAACGGAATTATTTCTTTGCATGGACGGCGAGTGAAAGAGGCGCTAATGCAGCAGTCAAGCGATGATGGATCACGGACCGGCGGCAGCGGAACGAGCGAGCATGGACAGCGAGGAATAATTCACCGAAATAATATTAAGATTAGAATTAAGAATGCGCGATGAGATATGTTTGGATGGATGCGGGAGAAAATGTTAATGGCTTGAACGGCACTAGGCAAGCAATATGCAATGGAAGATGCCTCAATTAATGGAGACAGGACAATGGGCTGGTGGAAGCGGACGAAAATAGGGGCGGTCCAAGACTAGCACGGACCAATGAGCTCGCTCATTGGGCCCTTGACCTACTATTGCGAGCAAGAGTGGTAGGTCAGGGGCACGTAGAAGAAGACGACGGAAGCCGAGACTCGCAGCCCGACGCTGAAGGTGACAAGACGAGAGAAGTGTACGAGTGACATTGAGTGTTGAGCAATCATCGACAATAACCCGTTGTATCAGGGAATAAGAGCGAGAGTGAATTCAAGTCTGCGGGAAAATAACTGCCGGGACAGGTAAGTCTCGCCAGGGAAAAACAAGGACCAGCAGCAGCTCATGAGCATCGGCGATCAGCCGCCGGATTTGGCAGGGAAGACGAGGGACGGATTCTCCAACCACGAGGCGCTACAACGACTCCGGTGAGCTTATCCTTCTCAACCTTCTGGGCGGCAGTGTGGCATCACGCGAGTGAATTGATCATATTAAGACGATGGGTTTGAGAAATCTCGACCTTGAGGTTGTATACTAAGACCGTGCACTTACTGCGGACTGCACAGAGGCATCAGTGAGATCGCGGGTTCATAATCGTGCATGTAGAAGTGTCTATCGGGGGGGGGGGCGACAACGAGTGTGACGAGGACCGACAACCTGCCATTACCGTTCGTGTGTGTTGAGCCAAGCGAGAATAGGTGATGTGTGTATGAATGCGAGTTGCTTTCCGTACTAATTCTGAAGATGAACCTTTTACGAATAAATTATTAGTCTATTGAGTATTTATTGTGCGATACTTGGGTGGGTACTCACTCATTTTTTTCTGAATTTCATACTTCAAGTGCGTTAAGTTAACTATGTCAATATTGGTCTATTATTCTTTTAAGTCTTTTTAAGGGTTCATTTATTACATTATCTTTGGCGATTGTTTTTTTTTGTAATTCTTTCCCGAGGTTATACCTCCGATTATTAGATTCCAATAATTGTCGTTTCTCATTTGAGTATTATTGGGTTCGAGTTATTGATTACAGTAATTGTGGCGGTTGTGCATTTACTTATAATGCGGGTCGATACTTGTTATTTTTCATTATTTTGCGATTTTTCATTTATTTTTTATTATTTTGCGATTATTCCTTCATTTTTCATTAAGTGAGATCATTCAGTTATTTCAATATTTTGCTATTTTTCATTTTATTTTTTTTGTTTGATTTTATAATTCAGATCACTTGCTCAGTTATTTCATCGATTTGCACAGTAACAAATTCCATTATCGTCAAGTCTCGTTCCCGAAGTTACATGATTTTTTTTTCAGCGACCCCTTAGTGCGTCCAACAACATCGAATTCAGCCGCCTCTGCGTGCTGAGGAAGCCGAGCGACCTTCGTTGAGTTCTTTTAAAGATTACGAATTCCGCTGGTTATTGGATCGAGGGAATTGTGGTCCGTGACAGACCTGGAGCCCAACCGTTTGCATTTGTGAGTGTAATTTGGTTATTTCAGCCACCTTGGGGTTCCCGCCATCAATCTATTTACGGGACTGCTACAATTCCGGCATAACTTATAATAGAAATGAAATTGTATCTCTCTCTCTCTCTCGCTATCTCTCACTCTCGGTTTTCGACTCTCTCTCTTTCTCACTTTCTCTCCCTCTCTCCTCTCGCTCTGCTCTTGGCTTGCGATTTGTACTTATATATACAATAAGTGTCATAAACAATTGGAATTTCTGCATATTGCTGTTCTCTAGAGTTATCGTCGGTCAGCGGCAGCACTTCTCGGACTGCAATTATTCGCGCCCTTAATTTGAGTAGTTGGCGCATTTCGGTCACGCGTACAACCCTCATTAATACGCATGAGTACCCCGCGCAACTCGTCAATACTTTTGAGCCTATCATCTATTGAATAAATCACGTCACTCATGCGCGTCTAATGATCTACTCAATCAATCATCGGAGGCTAACTCCTCACCCTACCTTAATCTCACCTCCATGCTCGAGGAGATGCCGACTCATCGTTTTTCTCATTGTTTGACCAACTCTCATAGTGTACGTGTCCGACTTGTGTTCATTTCGATTTGTGTAATCGTCATTCTAAATTGCCTTTTAAGTGAAATCATTTCTGTAAATCAGTAGTGCAACTCGTGCGAAACTCATTGTGTGTGAACATAATCATTTCTATTGACTTATAAGTGTGACTCGTTACGTAATTGTATTGTATGGAAGCGTGCAACACGAAGTATTGTCTCGTGGCGTTTGACCACGTGGTCGATCAACTCAATGTTTAATTCAATTAATTCATTCTCAATCTTCTCTGTAAATCATTACTCAAGTCAAATCATATCTAGTGCATCCTCAATTCGTCAACTCAAGTAGAATATCATTTTACGACTCGTTGCAAATCAGTGCTGATCACTGATCGTACTTGCATCAGTGAATCTCATTTAATTGTGCACCCTCATCTGCTTAACTCATCCAGATTGGCACTGAACTCAATACTTATTTCAACTCAACTCAAATATTTGAATGTTATCGAGTCTTGTGTGAATGTGTGCGAGAAAATAAAATTCATTGATATTGTTTATTAACAAATATAATTCTACCAATATTTCTCCACCTCAATCACCCCGACGAATTTCCCAGCGATTATTTTTATTGTGTTCTGTAACTTCTCAAACACTTTTCTAAATCATTATTTCGATTAATCAAGATCGCCTCTGTACTTTTGTGGTTATTGGTACAACTTGATGAGGTTATGCAAGTGCTAATAGTGAGGTTATCCACGTGGTCGATTGCTCGTGTACAGTTACTGGAAGCTATTCTCCGCTTGAATGTCAAGAAAGTGCTTTCGCTGCAAAGCCAATTTCATCACAAAAATTACATGCAGAACGTTTTCAAAATCATTTCACCCTAGCTGTCTGAAACTATATTCTGATTCAAAGATATCTGACGCGTGCTGTGTATCTTCGTCAGCCACTCTACTTGCAACCGCTAAATCTTCCGTCATGGATGAGCAATATCTTACAAGACAACGAGTGTTATCAGCTACATCTCATCCTGTGTCTCGCGATGGCTCCGCAGTCACCTTGGAGTCATTACCGCAAAATACGGTGGCTAATTTCAATAAACTCGAAGCTAAACTTGATACTCAATATAGAAGGTCCGAAGTACAGTTCAAAAAAATGGATACTCAATTAACGGGACTGAAACAATCTTACCAGCAATTAAATGACATTAAGAATCCATTGACGCATTTGGTGTTTCCATCACGCAGATGTCCATGTTAGAAGCTGACAACACCAGAATTCATAATAGACTCGACAGACTCCTAAGTACAACCTGCTCGCCTGAATTTTCTATCTCTGGAGTACCCCGTGATCTTAACATTCAATCTGAAGTATTTGTAGAGAATGTTCTGAATTTAATAGGTGGTAGCCGCTGTTAGTTCGATTGCTTGTGCCTCGGCGATCGATTGAGCATCTAATTTGCTTGGCATGTGGATGGCCTTTATCCTCGATAGCGCATCAGCAACAACATTTTCTTCGCCTTTGGTGTGGACTATCTCAGTAGTGAATTG
>CAJUYH010003689.1:0-30900 GCA_910591685.1 Galerucella tenella | reverse complement strand
TAGATTGGACGAATCCGCTTTTATATAGCCTTGTTCGCACATTATAATTTGAAATGAAAACAGAAGCTACCTAATGTATCAAAGTTTAAAAAGATTCAGTCTACGCTGATGTGTTAGAAAAACAAATGAAGCTTTTACTTGCCAGCGGACAGGTCGTCGGGGCTTGTCTAGGCAAGCATGGGAGACTCTGACGTCACCGCTGTCTCATGCACCGAGAGTAATTGTTGGGATTTCAAACTCCTATATTTCAAAAACTACTTATCGGAATGGCTTCAAATTTTCTGAGGTCATTTTATATTCGAAATACTTCGTAAATTTTAAAAAATAAATCATATATGGGGTTTGACGAAATGACCCTATTGATTATTGGAAATTTCTCTTTCTAACATTGGTAACCAAATTTGACTACATTCGGCTGAAATACTAGCTACACATTTATCTGCATTTAGTTGTATCAAAAATCAAAGAAAGTGCTTCGATACAACGTTAAACAATCAATTTTTTTGAAACCTGTTACAACAAATGAATTAGTATCAGTAATTTCTAATCTCAAGTATAATAAAGCTCCAGGTCCAGATGGGATTACATCAAAAACTGAAACCTGTTACAACAAATGAATTAGTATCAGTAATTTCTAATCTCAAGTATAATAAAGCTCCAGGTCCAGATGGGATTACATCAAAAACTTTAAAAACAATTCATTCTAATATTATTACTGCACTAAGTCATATAATTAATCAATGTTTTTTGACTGGCAAACTTCCCTATCAATGGAAATGTTCAACTATTACCCCCATATTTAAATCTGGAAATAAATCACGACTTGAAAACTACAGACCGATATCTGTTATAAATAATACTGCTAAAATATTTGAACAATGTTTCAAGAAAAGATTAATTGAATTCTTAGACAAAAATAATATTATAACCAATAGACAGTTTGGATTTATAAAAAATAGTAACACCGAAAATGCCATATTAGACTTCGTTAACACCACTATGGAGGCCATGTATAAATCCCATAAAACATTAGCAATCTTTTTAGACTTGGCCAAGGCTTTCAACATGATTAATCATAATATACTAATTCAAAAATTGAATAAATATGGCATTAGAGGTATAGCTATAAATTTACTGAGGAATTACTTATTGGGAAGAACTCAAAGGGTGAAAATACAAAATGAAGTAAGTTCTGAGACTGTAGTTGTAACAGGAGTACCACAGGGTACGGTTTTAGGCCCTATACTTTTCCTTATTTACATAAACAATATAACAGGGATAAATAAAATCAAGGGTCATTTAATATCCTACGCAGACGATACTGCAATTATATTTACAAATAGAAATGGAGAAAATGTATATGTGGTTCAATAATAACAAACTGTCATTGAATATCAAAAAAACTAAATTCATAACTTTTTCGCCAACCATGCATGATCAGCCAAAAAACTTAATTTTTAAATTACACAAAACAAGTTGCAATAAGCAACTAACCATTGTTTAAAGAAGATGTTCCACGAGAAAAAAACAAATTTGACACCACTAACATACCACACTCGCTCAGCTATGAACTTAGATGTCCGGGTCAATTTTTTTCACAAAACTACTACCCAACACTCTTTCCCTTTTCAAGCTAGAAAATTTTATAACATACTACCAAAATACATAAAAAAAAATAAAAAATACCCTATATTCCAAAGAGAAGTAAAAAAATTTATACTCACCAATCCGAACAATTTTAACACAATATAAATTATAAATGAGACAAAGTTCTGCATGAAAACGCGTGCGAGGGCGGAGAAAATGGCTCCAAAAGACCAGGAAAATAGGTTTTCAGCCAATATCTCCTAAAATATGGCAGTTAGAGATTCTCGGTTAAGATAAAAATTGTAGTTCAGTTAATTTTCTACAAAAATGGTCCCTATGATTTTTTTCGCAACAATATTTTCTGCAAAAAAATCGGGTTGAAAAACCGGAAATTTTGAGACTTGTGAAATATGCAAGTTTTGTACAAAAATTGAGCTGGGGGTGTTGGAAATCCATTATTTTCAATGTTTTGGATTGTGGAAACCAATTGTAGATGGCGCCACCACATTTTACAGATTGGGAAAATCCTCGGTGCCATAAATGAGAAACCCTGTAACCAGACACTTTTGATGGATATTTATGTTTCCGAGGGTCTTGTTTTCCTCTCAGATGAGGCCTCAAGATATACTTATTAGGAAAACGGGCTATGAGATTAATTCTAGCAAGATGGACCTCACCAGTGGACCTGAACCTAGCAACAATTAGCTTTGCACATGTTGGTAAAATACTGAAATTCGTTAGGTTTTTGGTAAGGCAAACTGAAAATGCTTCAATAGTGAAGAATATTTACCCATAATACTCAGCAACAATTTCTTGCAGATTCTCCGCAAATTTTTGCAAATTTTTTTGCAACCAGACTGATTGAGGTTTTTGGAATAACGAGTTAGAAACGTTCTCCATGTTTCATTTATTATAGAAAAATATATTTATTTATTTATTTATTTATTTATCAACGGGAGAACCCAATATAATGATACAAGAATAATACATTATAGACTAAAATATTACATAAAATTGGTTTGTAGCAGACGACACGAGCGCCACGTAGAGCACACGCGCGGCGAACGACGGAGGAACGAAAGTAATAAATTATAGCGTATACATTTAGATATACTGGTTTTTCCCCGGGGTATCAAAGGTATGACTTATATACATCGATGGAAAGGTGGGAATTCCCCCATTACACTAGTTAAGGTGTTAAAATGTTGGAAATAAAGAGCAGGGAGAAAAAAACCACCAAAAAAAAGTGCGTTTTTTCCTTGAGCCCGCGTTTTCTAATTTTATTGAAAAATGGACGACTTCATCAAAAAAAGTAATTGCACAATCGAAAAGTAGACATTCTAAGCTTTCAAATGATGTATCATAGAGACCAATCGGATCATGTATAAATTTTTAATTGTTGGTTGTTCACAAAATTTCCCCGCGCTCCAAAAACAGCAAAAATTTGGGATTCAATAAACAACGATTAAATGAAAATGAAAAAAAATTGGGGTATACAAATTTCAGGGATGACAAAGGACCTTATGAGGACCCATCATCAAGAAAATTTTGAGTAAATTAGTGCAATACAACAAAAAAAGGAACAAATTCCTGGCGAGGTCAAAATTGCCCGGGAGCAGAAAGTTTGACCCGTGTTCCGATATGGCCAAAAGAGTCAAGCGTGACTCAATTCACAGGGTATGATAGCAGCAGAATTCCTCTTTCGCATGAACTTTGGATCATGAGAAAATATGCATTTTTTACAAAGTTATTGAATAATTTGTCCCCCCGCTGATGTGTAAATACACGGACTTTGCTCTCCGGCATACAGCACAGAAGCTCATTATTCGAGGTGCGCTTGGTGCCGTTTTTCTCGAAACCGGTCAAATTTTCGAGAAAAATCATGAGGACCATTTTTGTAGAAAATTAACTGAACTTTAATTTTTATCTGAACCGAGAATCTCTAACTGCCATATTTTAGGAGATATTGGCTGAAAACCTATTTTTCTGGTCTTTTGGGGTCATTTTCTCCGCCCTCGCACGCGTTTTCATGCAGAACTTTATCTCATGTTTAATGAGGTACCAAATTCAACTTCCAACCGGAAGATGAAAATAGGGCGTCAATAATGTTAACTTTTTTCCTTTATTTACTGGATTAATAATCTATGTTAGTATCCTATGCGAGGAGTTACGAGACTTCCTAGCCTAATGTGATCTCCTCCCGTAGGCTACATGAAAATAAAAATTACTATAAGAATTTGTAATAGAGAAAACACCATATACTTTAATAATAGTAAATAAATTGAATTGAATTGAAATGGTCTCCGAAATTCCATTCTAATTAATTACAAATCCATTTTTGTTTAAATAAAATTTGTTCTATCAGCTCTTTTTAGGTTAGTGCTTCAGCAACTATACGTATAATAGAGGTAATACAAATAGAGTCAACAAGCCATAGAGGCCACTGTGTAAGTGGGAATATCCGTCTGAACTCCGGTGAGAGGGAAAGAGACAGACGATCAGAGGTTTCTCTGCATTTATCTGTGTATACAGCATTTGCGCTATTAGAGAAAGACAGCCTAAGCCTCCGACTTTCTATCTCTCTCTTAGATGCTGATGGATTCCGAGCTGGCTTGTTGTCTCTATATGTAGTATCTCTATGATAATTACTTGGAAATGATCAAAAAACGTCACCTACTCTATTTCACAACTTTATTGCATCTTAAACAATTGCTGAGAATTTTTAATTTTCACTTATTTTCGTAGACTAAAGTTGGCTTTCTATAAATAGACAGCGAGGTTGATGTTATTTCTGTATTGATTTTTAGAAACTATAAATGTAAAAACATAGCAAGTAGAAATGAGTTTGTTCAACCATCCTTTCCCAGCCATTGTCCAGCTTGCTCTCTCATTCGTGAAATGGATGAGATGGAATTATGAGGTCATTAACGTATTTCTTATCTAAGGTCGACATAAATTTTATCTGTTACTTTTGACAGTTCAGTTATCATATTTTAGCAATTCTTAACATATGTCATTGATTATATTTCATTACTAGTTAATCTTGACAACGGTAGCTGGAACGCTACCGAAAAGTCGAAATGGTTTGTGTGGTTTGATTCCCAAAAAAATAAAAGAAAAAAAATTAGTAATGCCACAAGGAACTTATAGAAGATATATTTTGGAGGTTAAGTGTAAAATAACATTCATCTAATATAAGACATTGAACTGACTCTACCAAAATTAGGTTTACTTTTTCACCTAGTAAACTATGAAATACCTATGAATTACCTGATATAAGAGCCGTTTGTTCAATATAAGTTTTTTAAAGTTGGGGAAGAACGTGGATAAACTAGAATACTCAGGAGTAATCTTGACAGCAGAAGGAAGTGAAGAGAAAGTAATAGAGAATATTTAATTTTATTTATGATACAAGTGCGTGAAGTTATACTTTTGCGCACGAGTAGCGAAAATGCAAGGCACGAACGTAGCGAGTGCCTTTTTCGCAACGAGTGCGCAAAAGTACTTCACGCACAAGTGTCATACAAAACTTTATCTACACCACATCCACATGAAGAAAAAATAAAAAAATGTGCTCTGAAGAGGTTGAAAAACATAAAAATAAATTTTCTATAAACAAATATATACACAACGAATTCTAATTTCAGGTGCACATGGTGTGCAATCCGAAGAAATGCATTCTTCTCGAAGTTCTTCCATTAAAAATAAGTGTAATTAAAATTTTAAATATATTTTTCACTATGTCTGACACTTCTGTCAAATTTACTGACAGCACAAAAGTTTATACAACAAACGACTAAATTCAAGGCAACTAAATTACGTAGCTAAAAAAGAGTGTTAAAATAAAAACCCCATTCAAAAAGCATTGTAGAGTAATGATACATTGTAGGTTGTAAATTTTTGATTTTGTCATTAGTTTGTATAGTTTTTATAACCAATTACTTTTTATTTTTCACATCAATAAAACTTTATAAATTGAAGAGTTTTTTTATTCAAGTACCAGTCATCAGTCAAAAAATTAAAAAAAAACAACAAAAATCAGTCAAATGAAAAATAACAGTGAATAACACAAAAAATAACATGTCAATATAAATATGAATAAAAATAAACAAAATAAACATATATTCTCAAAAAACATAAAAAACTTATTGCTATGTCAAAAATCTGAAATAAAAATATTCTTTGAATACACAAAATAGAAACTAAGTGCTGTCACTTTCCGAAAAAATTTTTTTCAAGATAATTTTGTCCCTCTTAGAAAAAACACTCATGTCAGCTGACAAAATATTCATCATCACTGATAACTGGAGTTGGTGGTTTGTGTGTTATATTTTTCTCTAGTACCTTGTTGAATTTGTCGAAGCAACCACTAATTTTTTCTGTAAGAACCTCCGTGGTTTTAGGTTTTTATTGGAGGGGATGGTGAATCGAGGAATGTTCTCATTTTCATTGGCTCTTTTCAAAATTGGTTTAGTTTTCATAGCTCTTTTAGGTGTGACACTTGTAGAGGTGACTAGGTACTACTTTCTTTATACAAAACTATATCACTTTGCGTATCTGTTTCTATGATTTAATTTTCCTGTCTATCACTTGGGGTATTGAGTGCAGCATCATTTTCTTCATCATAATCTATGACAATTTGGGACATGGAATCCCACTCTTCAGTTTCTGGCTTTTTTTGGATTCCAATGTTTGAGAATGACCTTAAAAGTCAATGAATTATTATTAATAGTTCTAATTGGAATAAAATAGTCACTCACTTTCTCGTTTTTACGTATTTGTCTACAAACCCCATCATTTTGAAATATGGCCAAGTTATTTGGGAAGCCCGGAACATGATGGTGTATTTTTCAGTCTCCTCCTAAGGCCAGTGTACTTATTCCTCAGCAGCTTCCAGCGGTGTTCACAAGCTTCAGCTACAGAAAGACTGGTTTGAAAAACATTTAACTCCCTGAATTTTTTGGGACTTACGAGGTTTCTCCATTTTTTAAGCGATTGTGAGCCAAGCATTTTCTCTCATCCGGTTATTCTTATACCTTCCATCAGTTTTAGCATGAAACTGAGGAAAGGTTGAAACCTGCTCGATCAAAATGCCATCATCCATTTTACTAATAATATTTTCTATAATGATTCTAATAGGAAATAAAAATTTTTTAAAAATATAAATGAAATAACAACTCAACGAGGTTGAGGTTATGTACTGTACTTACTCAGAACGAAATTTTCTAAACTTGAGTGTTATATAATAGCGTGAGAGTGGAAAAAGCTTAAGCAGACAGATAGACCAATGCCTGATTTCACCAACCATTTGGTAATACCTAAAAGGGATTTGGGAATTCTTTAATGCAATTCACGTTTCACCATGCTCTAAGAAATATCTATGAGTGATGGGAAATACCTAATATTATCACTATTATTTAACTTTCTATACCAAATGCAGATTCCATTCCGCCATGAAATAGTTCTGATTGACTTCTATAGGGTAATCTGAGCCTATAGGTTAGACTGTTTTGTGCATATGACTTTTTCGGTTTTTATGGAATGAAATGTCGCAACATTCAGTGTACAAAATTATAGAAAGGAAAAATAAAAAAAAAAGCTAATCTAAACATTTTATTAACAAAACTATAATAATGCATACCTAACACTGTACAGATTGCAATTTATAAAATTTATAATACAATCCTCTTTTTTCAAGAAGTTCCATATATGTGTTCCCATCTCCACAACAAAACCTTCTTTCAAAACGCAAATTACATCAGCATCTTGGATAGTAGTTAGACGATGGGCTATAGTTATACAAGTCCTACCTTGTCTTGCATTATCCAAAGCTTCTTGAACCACCTATAATAATTTTAAAAAAATAGTACTCTCAAGGTAGGTAGTACCACAAGTATCAAATATGTGCTTTGATTCATTGGACTGTAGTTTTTATATGTCATACAAACAAAGATTTATGCAATAGGGCAGAAAAATTGGAAGGAAGAGGAGTGGGTTTCTTATAAAATAAAACACAAAAATATGACTAGAAATCGCTGGTATATGCTAAGAATAGCAAAGAACCGAAAACAGAACCATGAGGCACCCCACCTGATTGTTTTTCTGAGAATGCCTTTCCTACTCTAACTCTAAAACGCCCATCCGATGCAAACTTATTGATCCACAGATGCAAGTGCCCGCGTATCCCAAAGTGTTCAAGCTTATCTAGAAGTCTTCTTTTAGGAATCCGATCAAAACATTTGTAGAAATCTAAGTAGATATGCAGCATCGACGGGCTGTTGCTTATTAAGCAATTATGTCTACAGTTGGCAGAAGCAAACGTGAGCCCTGGTGGGCGTGTTCATGTCGCTGTAGTTGTATTTTTGTAGTTTGATGTTTTGAATCGATAACCAAATATCGATACCATAAATGTCAACTGTTAAGAGATATAATAAACAAAGTCAAACTTGCTGAAAATGTAACTCTGAATATTAATAAAAAAAATATAATATATTGGACCAAAACTAAAACTACCGTTCGCCCTAAATGTCTATATTTTCAAATTACACGACTGTATTAATGTCATGAAATAGAAGAGTCAAGTTTCTATGGAAAGCAACAAAATATGAACTGGTTGTGGTCCAGTGTTGCCGATGCAAAAATAAAAATTACTCGAACTTACTATTCAAATTATCAGAATTTGTCAAAATTACCAAAATGACACATTGGTTATCTAAATAAAGTTCAACCCCAGTCAATATGGAAAATCCCCAAAAACAATAGTCATTTTATATATCCCTTCTACAAAATATTCGAAAAACTATTGGATCCAAATTAGTGAAATTGTCTAAAAATCGGATTATCATCCTCGCATTGACAACACTGATACAGAATGAATAAAATGATGTATGTTGATGAAATCACTCGGTCATATTATTTCGATTATATTTAACAATTACTAATGGACAATCGTTAACATTGGCTCTTGATTGGCTGCTTGCGATGACCTTATTTTAGTTCGCATATTTTCCGGGGCTCATGTTTGGTTCTGACAACTTGTAGTCATTGACACAATGTAACAGATTAGTTGAGGTTGAACGGCTATGGACAAATTCATGTTGTTGTAGTGGAATATTCTTTTCCTGGAGTAATTTGGTGATTTCTTCTGAAATTATGGATTAGGCTGGAGGCAGGCTGATTGGACGATAATTATTTTAATCGAGTGTTTTTGAAAATAGGAGTGATAGATGCTAATTTTCAACAAGGATGGTATGAAGCCCTGAACGAAAGAAACTTGCATATGTAACACCGGCGGTCGTTCAGAACACCAAATGTAATATTTGAGATCCACAAGTCTCTGAACCAACCGTAAAAACCTGCTACTCCAGAGAACACATTGGCGCCGAATTTTAGAACCGTAACCTGCAAAGTAGAATCTACCCTGTGTGTTCATGAAAATAGCAAGAAGGCAGCGTAGCTGACTGTCACCACCCACGAGTACGTGGGAAACAGGAATCAACGACTCCCGTAAGATATGTCCGAAAGGATGGTGCTATCAGCTGTTGTAGATAATGAGAGGTCTTTACGTATAGTGTTACGTCTGGCATATGAATAGGATAAGGAAATGCCGGGCGGCGTATTGGCATTGTTTACTATGCTGTAACGCATACATGCTGTTGCATCGCGGTAAAAAATGACTGAACCAATGCTCTCTCTACCCAGATATATCTTACCACGACTCAGCACAGGCAGGTGTTGTTTTATTGATACGCTGCTATTCTCGAGACATTGTTTACCACGTACCAACTCAACATTGTAGTGCACACTAGGTTATTCAAGAAGGGGAAGAGAATATAATAATTGGATTAGCCGTTCCCATTCTTAAATCACTTGATATGCGTGTTACAGAATATTGGATATTTTCTAAAAATAGGAAGGGAGAATGCATTCAATACTTTGTAACGCGCATATCAAGTTAATCAAGAAGGGTAAGGGTAATTCCAATGATCAAATTCCCTTCCCCTTCTCGAATAACTTAATGTTTATTACAAAGTATTAGATATCTTAAGGGAATGGGTGAATCCAGTGATTATATATACCCTTCCCCTTCTTGAAAATATTAATGTTCATTACAAAGTATTGGGTATCTTTAAAGGGGGAGGGAGAGTGTAATGCTTATATTTTCTTCCCCCTTTTCTCACATTTACCCAAACGACATGGTCATTGTGAATTCAATGTACATTTTCCTCTATTTTTGGCGATAGTATATTATTGTTATTTTTATGAACGCGAACTGCAAAATTGCGAAAGAAAGCAAATTTCAACGTGCAGTTTGAGACTGCAACGCGGTAAACAATGTCTCGAGAATGGCTGCAGTAGTTACTACGTCTGAACACCTGCCTGTGCTGAGTCGTGGTAAGATATGTCTGGGTAGAGAGAGCATTGGTTCAGTCATTCTTTACCGCGTTGCAACAGCATGTATGCGTTACAGCATAGTAAACAATGCCAATACGCGCCCGGGCGTATTATGCCACTAATTTATTGTGTATTTCATGGGGTACCTGTTTGTGAAAGTAAACTAATCGTTACCGAATTCTAATAGGTTTATTTAACAAAAAAAAACAAGAATAAAAAAATGAAATAATGAGATGACAAAAAACGAAAAAATACTTATAGATATTAAGAGAAACAAACTATGAATAAGCTAACTACGCAGTTATTGGAATAGGCGAAATCCACAATTATAGTTATATATATAATCATAAACCCGTTTGTACCCGCTGTGGGTGTCGGGTGTGTCGCTTATTCGTGGACAAACTTCCGTGGACAAACTTCCGCCATTCCTTTTTATTTCTAGCTTTTTTCGCCGCCTCTGTCTATGTAATTCCTTTTTCTTTTAAAATTTCGGCTATTGTGTTATCCCTTGTTTTCTTTGGGCGACCTCTTTTTCTCTTGCTTACTTCTCTAGATTGCCAAATCATTTTTGCTGGTCTACTATTCTCCATTCTACAAATGTGCCCAAACCATCTAAGCTGCTGTTTTTCGATTGTTTTTAGTATTGGTTCTATGTTTAGGTTTTCCCTTATTATTTCATTCCGCATTCTATCTTTTCTGGTGACACCTTTGACCCTGCGTAAATACTTCATCTCTGTTGCTTGTATTCTGCTTTTGAGTGAGTTTGTAAGAACCCAGCTTTCGCTACCATGCACAAGGATTGGTCGAAAGACTGACTTGTACACATTCAATTTGGTTTTAGTTGTAATTTCTTTTCTTCCCAGGAAATTTCGATTTAATGAGTAATATACTTTGACTGCTGCACTTATTCTTTCGTTCACTTCTGCTCTTAGTTTTTTGTCAATTACTTGTTTCAATGTGAATACGTGGTCTTGGCCACTCCCTCCTTTCCTATAACCGCTTCACAATTATAGTTACGAACTCGAAAACTTACATTGATTAATCAATCCCGCTGATTGAAAGCTTTTCAGTGTGGGCTTAATGCTCCTTACACCTTAATTTTTTGGGGATTACGACTGAATCCCTTGCATTAGCAAAAATTCAAACACATAAAATTTCAAAGTAAAACATAAAACGAACCTGGGTGCGAGGTGGCAAAAAAAATACTAGCTAACCAAACTACAAAAATATTTGTTACACAGTTAGTACAAAGTTCAAATCGACTCACCAATCTGTAGTAGGGTGCTCTTCAAGGGCGGAAGGCTGCATAACCGGGCGCTCTCGTTGGCACTAACACACGCACCGGAGGAGATAGGCTTTTAGGAAACCTGTTCGCTTCTAGCGAACCTTGTTTTAGCCGTTGCTGCCCTTGTTACCGAAGGACCCTTCGCACTGCTTACAGTAGACGCTTGCTTTTTAATTCCCTTCGCGTTTCAAGAAGGAATTTAGATTAACCCAACACTACTTGTAGAAATTCTATTTGAATTTCTACAATAGACTTCTTTAAATCAAATAATTTCCCATAATTAGGATTTACCTCGTATCTGTCTTTTTCGAATGGCGTCTGGTCGCGTAGTCTCAAGCAGGTGCGCAGAAATTTTAAAACAGCCTGTAAAACCATTGATTGATAAATAAGTAATCAACGGTAAGACGACACCTTTAGAGTAGAAATTGTCAAGCATACAAGGTCGTTCTTTCTTTTTGTTATCAGTTTCTATTGAATTTCAATCCCCAAATCATGGGGCTTTTTTCTTAAATTAAATATCATGTAGTGATGTGAAATTGCATTACTCTAGTGCCAATCTGTAAGTAATGTACATATTCTATAATTTAATTAATTATTCATCGATAGGCAGCGGCCATTAATGATGTTGGACCGGCATTTCATGGGCTCCTGAAAATAAAGGATTGCCAAATCTTCTTATTACTTATATTGTTTTCTCAATTTATCGTCTCACGACCTTTGCTAAATCAACGGTCTACTAGTGATTTTGTCGTTTTAATTTGGAGTTTTCGGGTTACCATTTTTATGTAAATAAAAAAAAACTTTGTCAAAGTTAGTAACTTTGTTGCTGTACATATTGTTAAATTTCGCGGTAACCGAGCTCTAGAAAATTGATTAAACAGTTGTTTGCCTCGATTGTATGTGATATTCAAACTGTTATAAAAGTTTTATTTGCAAGTTTTCTCATCGGGGCAGAAGAAAAAAATCGTAATAAACTTTGCTACCGGAAGGTTGACTTTTTATTAATAACCTATCATCCAAATTTTCTAGTTTCTATGATCTAGGTGTCTGTGCCTTTACATAGACTGGTCCTTCGTCCAACTTACTGTAGGTGTAAACTTGCAGGTTAAATTTAAATTACAACAACAGGCTCTCAACAGATGGAAAAGAAAGGTAACGTTTTTCTCACAGTCCATTTTATTAACCTCGAACCAGAAATACCTATTTTATCTGATCGCCCTTTCCACTCCACTACTTTTGATTATTTAAAACTCCGGATTTTTCCTGATAACCGCTGACCGCGAACCGTGACCCAACTGACTACTCTTTTCTTGTACCTCTCCCTGCTTTTGGCGTTTTTTGCCCAGCCAGTCAGCTTTTCCCCAATTTTGGACTTGGTGTTTTTGATTGGACACCCGTGTACTTTGTAACTATCGCGCTATTTCCTTAGCGGAATCGTGTTTTCGAAACTCGGTTTTTTTTTGGCTTACTCTGTAATTTTGTCACTTTGCATCAGCATTGTTTAGTATAATTGAACGTTACACCGTTGTTTGGATTTAGGTTATTTTTTCATGCAATCAATATTGTTTTACATATTAACTGAAATCTATTATACAGGGTGATGTTCCCCATAATTCTATTTTTGGTATTAATTACACATAATTAAGTATTTGCTCACCTGTTTAATGGGTTTGGTGTCAAGCCATCCAAACCAGGAATAGAGAATGTAAGTGGATGGGATAGAGTGTGAAAAATCGAGACTAACCAGGAGTAACAACAAATTGTTAAACAAAGAAAGTGGGAGGATTAATTCACCTCAAATAATGTATCAAAATATCTTGCCCTAATCCGCAAATAATGAATGGCTTGATGATGGTAAGTGTCGGTGTTACCGTTAAAGTATATAATGCAGTTATTTCATAGAATACCTAGTCATTTCATGAAATAACTGATCGTGTCCGTTAAAGTGTGTAATATCTTATACATTTGACATTTTTACTAGTTAATCTATGAAAGTAGGTATTCTTCAAAATAACTAATGAGAGTCAATTAAAATGAAAAAGAAGCAATTTATCTAATGGTATAAATGGTATTTATGGAAACGTACCATAAAATCATTTGTTACAACAAGGATTACAAGAATTACAAAGAACATTATTTCTAAGACAAATACATTTTTTGTTGGCACACTAGGTTTTACACGAACATTTTTCAAATCCCTTACCAGTACGTAAACTTTGAGCTGTAGCAACCGACCAGAGCTATATCTCTACATCCGGTACTTCTTCGATTTTAATTAATTTTCGTTCGCAGTTTCAGAATGAGATTGTCCGAAATAAATTTCATCTTTTTCGCTTGAAATTCTGGGCATTTTTTAGACTTTTCTCTTTCTCTTTGGCATGGAATGCAGTAGGAGTAGAAGGTAAATGTATTTGTCGTGCGAGATATATGATATAAATTATTTTACACTTTAACGGGCTGCATATCGTTATTCTATTAAATAATTAGTTAAACCATGAAATACAAGAGAGTTTAACGGACAATATCAGTTGTTTCATGGGATAACTAGGTATTCTATAAAATAACGGATTTCATACTTTAACCGTAACATCGGCATTACGAAATATTCTTCTGAGAAATTCAAAATTCGTAACACAAATACTTAATTTCTAAGCTTACCTTCTCACTTTCGTTGTCCAGTGCTGAAGTAGCTTCATCGAGTAGCAAAATTTTTGGATCTCTCACCAAAGCCCTTGCAATAGCCATTCTTTGTTTTTGGCCACCAGATAGTTGTGTGCCTTTACTTCCCACTTTGGTCTCATAACCCTAAAAATTTCATGCAACTCATATATATATATATATATATATATATATATATACTGTTGCAGGCTATTGTGAACTCCGTTATACCTGTAGTCTAATTTGGGCTCCTAGCGTATATTTGATGTATACCACTATACAAGTTGACGTCGTAGTGGGATCCGGTATATGTAACGGCTACGGTAGGCTCCGTTGGTGTATATTTGCATACTTCAAAGCAAAGTAGGCTCCGTATATAAAGCATTTCAGGCAATATGAACTCCTTGCGGCGTTGCCACTATCCGCCAGTTGATAAATACAACAAAAACCAAAATTGCCTGTAAGGTATTAACAATGTATAAAACGATTGCGATAGGCCTTTTCCGTCAAAAATTATATTCCGAGACTGCATTTGTGAGTTTTAAACACTACCTATGGGAAACAAAACATGTTTGTCATATTGAAGATGAAGAGTTTTTTATTTATATCATGATTGGAAGAGTAATGATACCTATAAATTAACATATTAGCATATCATATAAAGACCTACTGACAAAAATAAGCTCGATAGTCGAACTAGTATATGTTTATGGAAAAATATATTCACATAATTGATTGATGCATTTATGCGCCACTAATTATTTCAGTATTGATAGTTCCGAAGAAGGACCTTGCACTTTTTTATGAAAAGTGACGACTGCATGGTAAATTTCTTTTAAAATTTTATATGTTGTTGTAGTCGACCTAGTTAGTAAAATTGTTAATACGTCCAAGTGTCCAACTCAATTCTAAGACTAGTAAATTGATTTGACATTTGGCAGGTTGTTTTTAAATGTAAAAGGCATATTTTGATGAAAAAACATGTTTTTATTCTTGATCCAGTGGTGTATGTATGTATGTGTGATTTTTGGGGTGACATTCACTGAGACCTAAAAGATCTATTGTGCCCCCTTACTTCTACTCAGTTTCTGAGGAGAGTCTCAGAAACTAGTAGTTCCTTTAGTCCTATTTCCCGGAGGAATTTTAGGATGTCTGCAGGCTTCAACTTAGGCAAATGTTCCTCTTCTATCCAGTAATCTCCCAGGTGCTGTGCTCTAGGATTCTGGAGTGCTGTGCAGTTGGAAAGTATGTGGATGGAGGTTTCTTCTTCCATTCCACAAAATCTGCATTCTTCTTCCTCCACTATTTTGAGCTTTTTCAGGTGCCCATTCAGGCGACAATGTCCCGTTAGGATCCCTGTCAAAACTCTTAGCGCAGTTTTACTTTGACTTATGCATTCTTTTGATCTCAACAGGTTGTAGTCACCCAGAAGAGTCTTTGATTGTATAAGCCCTACTAGATCTTTCCAATGGTCAGATCTTCTCTTTTTCTCGGCATTACTTATTTCTTCCAATATTACATTGGAGCTGATTCCGCAAAAGGGTTCGGGCCCCCAGAAAGGTATTTCAGTCCCTCTCTTTGCTAGTTCATCTGCTATTTCATTTCCTTCTATTCCAGTGTGTCCTGGAATCCATAGTAAGGTGACTATGTTGTTCTCGCCTAGTTCATTGAGTTTGTCTAGGCATTCCCACACCATTTTGGAACTGATTACACAAGAGCTCAGTGCCTTAATGGCTGCTTGACTATCCGACATTATGATAATCCTTTGTCTTCTGTATCCTTTATCAATATTGAACTGGGCGCACTTTCTTATGGCGTGGATTTCCGCTTGAAAGATACTTGGGGTTTTTCCCAAGCTTTCAGAGTGTTTGGTTCCTGGCCCGAACACTCCTATCCCAGTTCCTTCTATTGCTTTTGAGCCGTCTGTGTACCATTGAATGGCATTCTTTCCAAGTCTGGTAATGGTATTTGGATCCCATTCCTTCTTGTTGCTCATTTCCGTAACGAATTTCTTTGAAAAGTTATATTTTTTCATCATCATACAGTGGTGTACATCTCGAGTCATATGTCACCTTTCCTTTCCCATTTTTTACGCCACTGGCATTTGAAGCTATTTTTATTTCATTTTGTATTCCTCAATGTTTTCATGAAGTATGCAAGATCACTAAGGAAATAAAAGGAAACATTTTCCTTGTATTTTTCCAGTTACTAACTGACTAATCTTACCTATATCATTTTGTCCAATTCTACGAGGGGTATCTACATGCAAACGTTGTTAGTGTCATTTGAAGCCAACCTGTTTAATTTTTTCGATTTTTTTGGCAAAAATTCAACCTGTAGTGAATATATTATGAAAATATGTGTGTTCACGGTCTGTTCAGGGTAAATTGTTGAAAATTTTCAATTTAAAGTTATAGTTTGATAATAGTAGTTTGTACAACTAGTGCGCAAAGCGTGATTTGCGTACAAGTTGTACACAATATTTTCTCTACAACCACATTTATTAATGAAAGAAATACAGTAATTTATATAAGTATTTTATTTAAACAGAAAGAACTTACAATATGAAAATAAATAGAAAAATCAGTTGAATGTATAATTGATTGTAAGATGTGAACCTCAGGTAACATATTTTCGGTTGCAGTTCGAGCCTTTTCGATAATATCTGAAGGAGTATTTTCAATGTCCGAATTGGACAACTCAAAAGATAAATTATTTTGATCTTGGTTCATAATTCCCAAAAATAATGCCTAATAGGTTAATGTTTTTATAATTAATAAATTAAAATAAATAATAAAATAAATCGGTTACTTACTATTTTTTTAAATTTGAAAATTGTACATTTATAAGAAATTCACTATTAGGTTGAATTGTTGAAAAAAAGTTGACAGGTCAAAGGTATCTTTGCTTGACATTTCGGTGCGGAAAAGTACCATAGCGTGTACTTTTTGCATTACTTTTCCAACGGTTATCAAAAGAATCAAGAAAAGGCCTGCTTTTGCGTATAGAAATTTGTGTAGAAAAGCGTGTTTCGCGTAGTGGTTGTAGGAAAAATGTTTTTTTTCCTTAAGAGTGTCGTGGAAAAAATATATTGTTCGATTCGAGTGGACTGTCCATATACACACTAGTTGCACAAACTACTGTTACGTACTACACCACAATCATATTGTTTTGATCTAGTTTCAAATATTGAACTTGTTTGAATTAAAAAAAATAGCCAATTTATTGCAGCAAGATAAATTACAGATCTACATATTTTGTTCGACGATCCACGCGAAATAAGTCGCGGCACAGTTAATGGTGAGGTTTATCTAGATTTTTTTATCAACTTTTAGTGCCTACCCTATAAATACTTTTTCCTGATGTGAATCATCCAAATGAGATAGATCGATCTATTTACTACCAACAAGACGGAGCTCCACCGCATTTTGCACGTACAGTTAGAAATTATTTAAGCGAGGTTTTCTCCGATATGTGGATTGGAAGACGTGGAACGATCGAATGGCCGGCTAGTTTTCCCGATTTGACTCCTCTCGATTACTTTTTATGGGGCTATTCAAAATCCAAAGTTAATTTCACTAGACCAGGCAATATTGCTGATTCAAAATTTAGGATAACGGAAGAAATTAATAAAATAACTCAGGGGTCATACAAAATGTTGTACGAGAATTCCGAAATCGCCTCGGTTATGGTCAAGAAGCGCATGGTGGTTATTTTGAACATTTAATTCAATTGTGAAGTACATTGAAAGATGCATTCTAAATATTATGCGACAGTATTATCTTCATTCTACGTAAAGTTTTGTGATAGACATTATCAAAACTTTACATCTTAAAAATCAATTTTCTAAGTAATGCTGCAACAAATTTTAAAAAGAACTTCATATTGCTGAACAGAGGACTGTCTTGGCATCACCCTGTATATGCAGTTATGCCCGAATCTCTCAGCAATTGTCCTTCACCCTCGAAATATAGACTGATTAGTTGTTATAACATAAACGAGTGACGAAGGGATGTATTTTTTTACATAGATTGGAAAATAACGCATTTATATTTTGTTTTCTATGAAGTAACCTATATTGATTCAATTTACGGAGTTTCATTTAATCACCTACATTATTATAATAATTTCTCTATTATTAAAAAAGCATATTAAAAAATTATTCGAAACGTCAATTGCTTAGTCTCAATTTTTATATACATATAATTGAACACTAGATAAAACAACTTTCAACTGCATTATGAAACTGCTTATACAGGATAATTCATAAATTATGGGCCATATTGTAACCGTATGTTCAAAAGATGGAGATAAAATTACTTAACTGAATGATAAGGGGTTTGAGATACAGGGTGCTAGAGTTATGAGAAATCAAATATATTTTTGTCAATTACTCAGCCATTGTTTTAGACAAATAAGAGTATGATGATATATTCAAGGTACAGGGTTATTCATTATAAATTACCCACCCCCCTATCATCGTTATTATTACTTATAGAAAAAAAAAATATTATATAAAAATTGTTTGGTTACAGCTGAGTTTTCCTAATATTTGATCAAAAGTTCAGTAGCGTGGATACAAAAAATAATAGTTTTTTTTTCAAATGGGATACCCTGTATATTTTCACATTTTTGAAATGGTCTTTTTTCTCTGATTTCAAAAATATATAATATGTTACCTCCGTTTTTAAGTTATCAAATGTTGGAAATCTTAGTTTTAGTAATTACTGTGAATAGGATAAAGATAATATATCAAAGTTAGCTATGAAAATGAGAACTAATACTTATTTGATAATCTACATTTTTCTGATAAAGTAATTAAAAACGTTCACAGTAAGGTGGAAGATATCTAAACTTGCTATACTCCCTGTGGTTAATGGACACCGTCCGAGACCATCTCTCTCACACACACACACACAAGGTGGAAGATACTATCAATAGTAATAATAATAATATACAAGTGGTTAAAAAGAGGATTCAACTTGAAATTAACGAGCTAAATAAGAATAATGAAGTCATCTGCAATGTTTTTATAAATAATATAAGGAGGTGTTATCAATTAATTAATTAACAATAATGGTGGACATTCCGAATATCTTTTATGGGTCATTATTTATAAATTTTCTTAAATAAATCTTAGTTTTTTATATACATATACGACGATTAAGACAAGTTATATATCAGAATTGGGCAGTAGTAGATAATTATAATTTTGGGGGTGTAAATTAGAGCAAATATATCTTTTCTTGTTATTGTGTTACCCAATGAGGTATTTGTATTTGGTCACGTGACGTCGCATTCAAAATTATTAATGGGACAACCTGTATATTTGTGCCTTTCTGTGTTCCTGACGTAACATTTGGTTACATTCATTCAGTCTATATATCTTGCAACAAAATTGGAACCAGTAGAAAAAATTACTTTTTAAACATAAAGGTAAAAAAACCGAAATCTATATGGAAAATTGAATTCAAACCTTATAAATAGGAACAAGAAGGCAATGAAAAAAAAAACAAAATAAACATCGTGAACATTCGGAGTCAAGAAAAACTTATGTATAGAACCAGTGAAATTATACGAGTAGATCATTAATTTAACACTCTCCAATTTTAATATAATGAAAAGTTTCCAAGCCCGAATCAGTAAGAAAAACAGTGTAAATAAAACGATTTTAAATGCCTTCCAATATTCAAAATGACAGAGTAATATTATCTGAACTAATGGAAGTAATAATAAATTGAATTCATATTCCATAAAAAACTGACCAATCCAAAGCTCCCGTTTCTGAATCGTTCAAAATGTCGAATTACTTGAGAGCTCTTGTATTAACATCCAATTCCTGAATTAATTTTTTAAAATAGACTATTCTGCTCATAGCTTTGATTTTCTTGAAGAATACTTTAACTATAATAAACATTTACCAATACTGTAATTCTTTATCTATTCAATGAAATGCTATCAGAAGGAGCTTACTTCGACCGCTAAAGTGATGGGGTACTCAACTGCGGCAGTGCCAAGTTTATCGGATCCTACTTTGACCTAAATATATGACATACAATGTATATCAAGTTTTCAACACATCGCCATCTAGAAATATACACGCGCACTACAAAAAAATACAAATTCACGAAAACGGCCAAAACTAGCTCCTTCTGAAAACTATGCCAAATCAATCTAGACATAAATATAAGGTAGCTGATGCATTTTTTAGGACTTGGTAAGTTGGGCTCCGTATACCGGAGCCCATTTTACCGCGGAGCTCACTTATACCTCAGATTTAACATGGGTGGAGCCCACCTTGTATGTTAACTAAATATATATATATATATATATATATACAGGGTGAGGCAATCTTCTGACATCGGAGGATTACATCGTTGTGGTGATAGAAAGAACTCTATTATTTTGTGTGAGCTAATACAGTTACTAAGGGCACATTTTTTGAAAATACTTTCGACTCTACAGGGTGTTCCAAAACCACGTAGTGGCACAAACTTACACATTTTTTTAAATGGAACGTACTATATTTTGTTCAAGAATCGAAAAGATCTCACCGAGAGCGTTACAAAAATATAGCACTCTAATATATTATAAGGGTGTTTTACAAAGATATGGCCAATTATTAGCAAAAAAGACCTCCTCTTTAACACTGTGCAAGACAGTAAATTAAAATAAATCAACAGGTCTTTGTATTCAAATGTCATTCACTTATCATTGGCTGTGTTCAGTATTAATTACTTCTTTTATCTGCGGCTTCTTTTTTGCGTGAAACAAAATGCAAATCAAGCAATACCTCAAAATTTTTAAATGAATCACCCTATAAGTCTTTTTACAATTGGTTAGTACAATTAATAATATTTCAAACGATGTAGTACATTTAGGGCATGAGTTAATGGAAAATCGTAAATATTTCATGATAATGGTCAAAAACAAGTATTTCACGTAAACAAATAAAATGGTATTAAATTTTTACATGCAACCTCTTGTAAATTTTAACATTTCTAAGGCATATATTTTAATCGTAATTTTGGATGCATCTACAATATCTAATCAATAAAATAAAATGTTTGCTAATACCGTAGGTACCTGGAATTACCAAAAATTTCATATTTATTCATGTTTTACTTTCAAGAATTGTTGTTATAGGCTTGTTTGAGAATGGGCGAAACATAGCCATATTTTTGATTATATCGAGTGGGCTACTATCAAAATAGTATCTACTAATAAATGGAAAAGAAATATTGCTGTATTCTTCGTTTGTGTTCAGGAAGTTGATTCAAACACAATAGTTAACTTGTGGTTCCAATTCCAACAAGATGGAGCATCTGTAGATCAGAAATTATAAACTACTATACTTTTTATAGAATATCAATGTTCATTTATGTAAATGTGAGTGCTCTTATAATGTTGGTTTTCATAATTGTTAGTTTTTCAAAAATAGAAAAAGTTGAAAAATCAATTACAAGCTTGCATTTTACATAACTAAGATATACTGTTTGTGGTGACATAAGTAATTATTCCGTAAAAACTACAAAGTGCTTTTATATGTAAAATACTTGTTTTTGACTTCTATCATAAAATATCTACGATTTTCCATTAACTAATGCCCTAAGTTTACTACATCGTTTGAAAGTTTATTGATTGTACTAACAAATTTTAAAAAGACTTATAGGGTGATTTATTTAAAAATTTTGAGATATTGCTTGATTTGCGTTTTGTTTCACCCTGTATTAAAGAAGCCACAGATGAAAAAAGTAATTAATACTGAGCACTGCCAATGATGTGTGTATGACATTTGAATACAAAGACCTGTTGATTTATTTCAATTTACTGTTCTGCAGAGTGTTAAAGAGGAGGTCTTTTTGGCTAATAATTGGCCATATCTTTGTAAAACACCCTTATAATATATTAGAGTGCTATATTTTTGTAACGCTCTTGGTGAGATCTTTTCGATTCTTGAACAAAATATAGTATGTTCCATTTAAAAAAATGTAAGTTTGTGCTGCACAAACTTACATTTTTTTAAATGGAAGGTACTATATTTTGTTCAAGAATCGAAAAGACCTCACCGAGAGCGTTACAAAAATATAGCACTCCAATATACTGGGTGTCTCATTATATTCTGACTGTTTTCAAGAGCTTATATCTTCGAAACGGTTCTAGATAATAAGATGCGGTTTCCACAGTTAGGTTTAAAATTACCGTGAGTTTTGTTGTGACATATTTATATAAATGGTGTACTTCCGGTTTACCCGCTAGAAATGTGGCGTGTTTTCAGAATACAGTAGATGTAATTTTTTAAATAGAACACCCTGTATATTAAGCAATTTCTTGAAAGACGCATATTTCTACTTTTTATCGGTACCTCAAAGTTTGAAATCAGTGCACAGAAAGCGAAGTTAGATAACTTTAACTGGTATACTGTAATGATTCAGATATCTTATTAATAAATAATAATCAAGGAGGCGTTGATATGTCACATCACAAAAATATTGCGATCATTGACAGAACGTCACATTGTGTTAGAACCAGTTAGAACAAGATGGTATTTTGAACCAAAATGGTTGCTTTCAACAAGACGGGGCTCCACCCCATTATTCCAACATAGCAAGAGAATCTGTTAACCAACAATTTGGAAATAATTGGATTGGTAGGACTGGTCCATAGAATGGCCTCCAAATTCCCCAGAACTGACTGTCCCAGATTTTTTTGTATGAGAATTTGTGGAAGATAGAGTCTACAACCCGATGCCTGCTACTATTGAGGAATTAAAAAATAACATATGGCAGGTAATGGAAAGTATTCCTCTTGAAATGCTGACAGCAGCATTTGACAACTTGGTTCGATTCCACAAATGTATAGACCAAGAAGGAAGACACATCGAACATTTGTTTTAGAGTGCCCTTAAACACGTTTCCATTTGTTTTTTACAGTTCACTTTAGCTAATAAAGTTCCAACTTTATAATATCTAAATCATTATACAGTATCCTAGTTGAAGTTATCTAACTTCGCTTTCTGTGCACCGATTTTAAACTTCAAAGTACCGCTATAAAGTAAAAATATGCGTCTTTCAATAAATTGCTAAATATACAGGGTGTCCCATTAAAAAAATTACATCTGCTTTATTCTGAAAATACGTCATTTTTCTAGCGGGTTAACCGGAAGTACGCCATTTATATAAATGTGTCACAACAAAACTCACGGTAACTTTGTACCTAACTGTGGAAACCGCATCTTATTATCCAGAACCGTTGCGAAGATATAAGCTCTTGAAAACAGTCAGAATATAATGAGACACCCTGTATTATAAGGCTGTTTTACAGAGATATGGCCAATTATTAGCAAAAAAGACCTCCTCTTTAACACTCTGCAAAACAGTAAATTAAAATAAATCAACAGGTCTTTGTATTCAAATGTCATACACACATCATTGGCTGTACTCAGTATTAATTACTTTTTTATCTGTGGCTTCTTTATTACAGGGTGAAACAAAACGCAAATCAAGCAATATCTCAAAATTTTTAAATGAATCACCCTATAAGTCTTTTTACAATTTGTTAGTACAATTAATAAACTTTCAAACGATGTAGTACACTTGGGGCATAAGTTAATGGAAAATCGTAGATATTTTATGATAATGGTCAAAAACAAGTATTTTACGTACACAAATAAAATGGTATTAAATTTTTACATACAACCTCTTGTAAATTTTAACATTTCCAAGGCATACATTTTAATCGCAATTTTGGATGCATCTACAATATCTAATCAATGAAATAAAATGTTTACTAAAAATTTCATGTTTATTCATGTTTCACTTTCAAGAATTGTTATTATAGGCTTGTATGAGAATGGGCGAAACATAATCAAGCCATATTTTTGATTATATCAAGTGGGCTACTATCAAAATAGTATCTACTAATAAATGTCCAAGAAATATTGCTGTATTTTTCGTTTGTGTTTAGGAAGTTGATTCAAACACAATACCTAGTTAACTTGTAGTTCCAACAAGATGGAGCATCTGTATATCACGTTCGTTGTGTACGTCGGTGGTGAAACAGACATTTTACCGACAGGTGGATAGGACGTGGTGAACCAATTTCGTGGCCTCCTCGATCTCCAGATCCCACACCGATGGATTTCTTTTTATGGGGATACATCAAGCAACTTGCGTATCAAACGGAACCCACTACCAGAGAAGACGTGAAAGAAAGGATTCGTAACGCATTTTCCACAATAACTCCAGCTATGTTGGAAAGAGTAGGATCCTCGTTTTTGAAAAGAATTGTATGGAAGTAAATGGTCGCCATTTTGAACACTTAGCATAAACTACTATACTTTTAAAAAATGTCAATGTTCATTTATGTAAATGTGAGTGTTCTTATAATGATGGTTTTCATAATTGTTAGTTTTTCAAAAATAGAAAAAGTTGGGAAATAAAATACAAGCTTGCATTTCACATAACTAAGATATACTGTTTGTGATGACGAAATTAATTATTGAAGACTACAAACTGCTTTTATATTTATTAGTACCTACTATAATGATATTAGCCTACCTACTTACAGTAAACAAAAATATTTCTTCCAACATAATTCCTTCTTTCCTTCCTCTAATGGTAAGAGTAGAAGTCAAAAATATTTTAGATGCATCCAAAATTACGATTATAATTTATGCCTTAGAAATGTTAAAATTCACAAGATGTTGCATGTAAAAATTTAATACCATTTAATTTGTGTACGTAAAATACTTGTTTTTGACCATTATCATAAAATATCTACGACTTTCCATTAACTTATGCCCTAAGTGTACTACATCGTTTGAAAGTTTATCAATTGTACCAACAAATTGTAAAAAGACTTATAGGGTGATTCATTTAAAAATTTTGAGATATTGCTTGATTTGCGTTTTTTTTCACCCTGTAATAAAGAATCCACAGATAAAAAAGTAATTAACACTGAGTACAGCCAATGATGTGTGTATGACATTTGACTACAAAGACCTGTTGATTTATTTTAATTTACTGTTTTGCAGAGTGTTAAAGAGGAGGTCTTTTTTGCTAATAATTTGCCATATCGTTGTGAAACACCCTTATAATATATTAGAGTGCTATATTTTTGTATCGCTCTCGGTGAGATCTTTTCGATTCTTGAACAAAATATAGTACGTTCCATTTAAAAAAATGTAAGTTTGTGCTGCTACGTGGTTTTGGAACACCCTGTAGAATCGAAAGTATTTTCAAAATGTGCCCTCAATAACTGTATAAGCTCACACAAAATTATAAAGTTCTATCTCTCACCACAACGATGTAATCCTCCGATGTCAAAAGATTGCCCCACCCTGTATATATATATATATATATATTTACGACTGGCTATCAAAGTGAGGACACGACTTTCAGCATACAAAGTGAGGACACCATGAAGGAGTGGATTGAGAACGTTAGGGACAGATATGTAATATAATTCGAAAATTAGGTAAATGGTGAACGATAATATACTCGTGAATTTTCATATGGAAAAAAGTTTTAAAATTTGTGTATATTCGACAATCTGAGGACCAACCATTTATATATCAAAACGAGCACCGTATAATTATTCACCACCATATCCACAAAGTGAGGACCATCTAACATGAAAAACGATATATAACGCACCAAGTGAGGACTATACAATGTTGCCATATTTGAACATATTATAAGACTATTGTATCGAAGGAAAGAAAAAGATTAGAAAAAGAAAGACATATATGTGACCGAATTCTGCTTACACTGTTTTAAATAATTTTGAGTTAATTTCAAGGTTGGCGACAATAAATTGAAGACCTAGATGAGGATGATTCTGATACTATTTTTAATGATAGAATTAACGTAGAAACCAAATATCTTAATTTGTGTGCACTAATTGAAAGAAATTTACAAAATCCTATTGGAACAAATTCTAGCTCGAGCTCTAGCTCTCCTGTGCCGTCACAGGCTCCAAATAATTATGTTAAGGTTCCAGAGCTGTCCATTTCAGTTTTTAATGGAAAATTTTCCGATTGGAGTGGTTTTTACGATTTATTTTCTGCCCTGATTATCGATAACACACAATTATCTGATATACAAAAGTTTATTTATCTGAAATCCTCCCTAAGGGGTGAGCCTCTTAAATTGGTGGAAAATTTACCTTTAACGAACGATAACTTCAATATAGCTTTAAACACTTTGAAAAATAGGTATGAAAATAAATTATTTGTTATCAATGCCCACATTAAGACACTGGTGGAAATTCCGTCTATAAATAGGTGTACGGGAATTAACTTACGTGAATTCATTACAACAATAAATCAACATATGGAAGATTTAAAAAAGTTAAGTGTCCCAATTGAGGCATGGGATTTGATTTTAATCTACTTATTAACTCAAAAGTTAGATTTCCAAACTAAACAAGCATTTGAATTTGACAGAGGAAGTAGTGCACTGCCAACATTGAAAGCATTTTTGGGTTTTCTGGAAAAGCGGTGTATAGCATTAGAGAATTTAGGGGTCCCGGAAAGTGAAGGGACATTTGTTAATTTAAATACAAAATCCACGCTTCAAGGTGAGCTTATATGCAAAAATGTTGCTATTGTAAGGGTACTAATCACCAGGTGGGTGAATGTTTTAAATTTAAATCGATGTCGGTTGATCAACGACGGCAATTTGTGAATACAACTAAATTGTGTTATAAGTGTTTTTTACCTCATTTTGTTCAAAACTGTACTGAATCAGGGTGTTTCATTTGTAAGGGTAGTCACAACACATTATTGCACGTTCAGAAAGGGCAATATGGTGATCAGGGTCATAGCAGCAGAGGAAATGTTGCTATTGTTAATAGCTTTCGCGATAATGTTCCATCTAATATTGGTGGAAACTTTTGGGAAAGTCATGCACCTCAGGATAAGGCAACTGCAGGAGGTATTTTTGACCAAACAGTTGAGGAAAATAAAACTCTTTTAAATAATTCAATTCAATCGTTGTCTGCAATGGCACAAGGAAGGTCTAACTATGTTATGTTAGCTACAACACAGGTGTTTTTGTTGGATAGGAACGGAAAATCCGTTATAGCGACTGCTTTATTAGACAGCGTGCACAATGTTCGTTAATAACAACAAAGTTAGCGAGAAGGTTACTTTATCCATCTTATAAACGCACTATTCAAATTTCGGGAATATCAGGTAAAGGGGCCATGTGTAATGAAATGATTGACATTACACTATCTTTAAGAAATTGTAAAGACGTCAATAACCAGGAACTTAGTATATCTTGTTCAGTAATGGATAACTTTGTATCGAAACTGCCCCAAATAGAAATAGATATAAATAAAATTCGAATTCCATCAGATTTGCATTTGGCTGATCATTTTTTTGGCAAACAAAAGTCAGTTGACATACTTCTCGGTGCCGATATTTATTACGAGGTAATCACACCAGAGATAATAAAATTAGGTAGGGGTTTGCCGGTGTTACGAAACACACTTTTTGGTTTGGTTATTGCGGGCAATATATCTGAGGAATTTATTGGGTATTTAAGTGCAAATAATAATTAAGTTCGTCGGAGATCAATAAAATGATGGAAAAGTTTTGGGAATCTGAAGAAGTCAGTTGTAATAACATTATAAATTCTGAAGATGAACTTGCAGAAAATATTTTTAATAATACCACAAAGATTTTAGAAAATGGGTCTTTTCGGGTAAATATGTTACTAAAATCAGTTAACGAATATGAGAAATTGGGTGATTCCTTTACGTTAGCTAAAAGGAGATTTCTAAGTTTAGAAAACGATTCGTGAAGGATAATAATTTATTTTTAAATTATAAAGGGTTTATTGATGAATACGTGGCACTGGGCCAAGCAAAATATGTCCTTTTGGGGGTCCATTCTTTATTAAAAATTCAAGGGCAAGGCGGGCATCATGTATAAAGGCATATATTGTATTTTTTATTTGCATGGTTACTAAATGTATTCATTTAGAGTTAGTGACAAGTTTATCATGTGAAGCATTCTTGTTAACATTTAAGCGTTTTATTGCACGAAGAGGTAACCCAAAAATAATTTATAGCGACAACGCGACAAATTTCTTAGGCGCTAGAAATCAGCTACACGAGCTATATGTATTCTTCAAAAATAAAGGGAATGAAAATAATATTGTGGACTTTTTTGTAAATAAGGGTACACAATGGAAATTTCCACCTCGATCGCCACATTGGGGGGAATTTGGGAAGCGGCGGTTAAAAGCGCAAAATTTCATATCCTACGAGTGATTGGGAAAACCAAAACTCACATTCGAGGAATTTAGTACAGTGTTGGCACAAATTGAGGCGATACTAAACTCACGGCCCCTGTGTCCACTCTCAAATGATCCTGGAGATTTGTTGTGCTTAACTCTGGGCATTTTTCAATAGGGGAAAGTCTGGATGCGTATTTAGAAAAGGATACAACTACTGTTCCGTAAAACTGGCTTTCAATATGGTAAAAATGCACAAAAATCCAACAACATTTTTGGAAACGGTGGTCGGTGGAGTATTTAAATCAATTACAGAACCGACCAAAATGGCTAAGAACTACGGAAAATTTAAAATTAGATCAACTTATATTGTTAAAGGAGGACAATATTCCTCCTCTAAGATGGCCTTAAGGTAGAATAATTGAAATTTTTCCGGGGGCTGATGGTAGGGTTAGGCTTATTAAAATAAAAACAGAGACTGGAATTTTCACCAGGCCTATTAGGAAGGTCTGCCCCTTACCTATTGAGAAATAAACGATGCTGTAGATATTAGATATATTATTTATATTGTTAAACTTAGGAACTTTATTATATTGAACGACACAGTATAGATATTATTGCTCGTATTATTGTTTATTGAGGGGTATTTCATAGTTCATTTTAGTAGGTAAGATTAATAAACAATCTCAATGGTACACGTCGAATGGGCTTGTACTTTCCATTTGACACGCTACATTAGGTATTATCTTGTATTGTTACAAAAAAATGGAAGTATGAGAGCGTAAGGGTCTTTATTGTGTTTAAATTTTTTTTCTCTAGAATTTGACCTGTTTATAACAAAGGGCTGGATATAAGAGGGTAGTTTATTTTACACTTGTGTTTAAAATACTCAGTTATCTTTTCTTTTAACAGTTATTTCTAGTAAAAAGATTCAAAATCAAATGATTTGAATAGAAAAAACTATTCAAATTATAAGAAAAATTTGAATCTCATTGAAAGTGTCCTGGTCAGGATAAATTCGAAAATTTATCGTTATAACTGAACAAGACAATTTTCGAAGATTTTGTTATCATTTAGCCAATTCTTTGCAAAAACTTCCGTTTCACTGTTCACAGCTTCGCACTGGTTCACAATCACAAATATGACTTTTTTTTGAAAGATTCAGGAGCTATTACGATACCTTACCGGCATTTACCTGACTGGTCAGACATTCTTTCCGTCGTCGTTTCTACGGCGGAAAGCTAGAAATTTAGATTATAGGTGAGAACATTATTTCACATTACTTTATAAAACGATTGGTATCAGTACAAATGTTGAATTGCATTCAAGATAATGTTTTGTAAGTTGATATCAAATATTCAATGAATTCTTCAAACCCAACAGTTGTTATTATACGGAGGAGGGCTGCTTAGGAATCTCGCAACAAGGTATAATCTTTGAAATGGATAATGATATGAAATTGTAAGTCGATTGATAAAACTCAATTATGCATATTTCAAAGCCCAAAATGGTTTTGACGTGAGCGCTTGGCGTACCGCCGGTACCTGGAATTTTTTCAGATAACCAATGTCGAGTGATGATTCACAAAAAGCCTATTGTTTCCTGTGTCTTATGAAATATCAGTTTTATTTTTTTTAATAAATTGTACTGTACTGATTATTTGATCTTGTAGATTCTTGAAAAAAAAAAACAATAGTAGGCATTGAAAACTTCAACCACATCATTATTTATGTGGAAATTGTCAAAACTATTACTAATTTCAAATTAACACAAATAAATTGAGAGGTACATATTATTCGACGTAGCAAGTCTTGCGTTAGTGTGGAGTGAGTTCAGTTTATTGTTCAATTGTTCAATTGTTCAATTATTTTTTAAAAGAGAAAGAAATAAGCAATTATGTGATACTTAGGTTGCCTTTTGGAAAAATCGAGATGTCGGCAGCATGCTGAACGCTGACGGCAAAAACATTTGACATTTGCTCCAAAATATGCTTGATGAAGTCCCATTCATTGTGATAAAATTTCATATCTTTCCCTTTATCCTTTTCAACGATAATCTCTTGAAGCCTGACTTTTTAGCAGCCCTGTATAAAACCATTAATCTTACAACTGACGTTAAAATCGGATTGATCAAATTTTGTACTAGGCTACTCTGGTATTGTTTTACAGATCAAATTCATCAAACATGTCTAAAGTACTAACAGTAATGGCGATACTCTCTCAATATAATTAATAGCAACTAACAAGCAATTTTCGGACTTTGTTCAGAAGCGTTTATGAAAATAATTCATTTTTAAGGTAGTGAGACGAACAACTTCTGTCATTCAATGAAAAAACATTTAGAACGTAAAAGGATATTATTTTCATGGAAATTATGTATACAGCACACAAAGCTAGGACCAGCCTTGTTGTCAGATCTCTGGTCCTCACTTGGTGCGCTGGACGCCATACCATGAAGCTCAGAATATACACGGTCGAAATATATACTCAACGAAAAGCGCCGACTGTGGCGAAATTTAGAATCACAGTATACGTGATTTGACGTTAAGCCTACAAAATGAGGTCAATTTTTTTTTCATCGTTAAAGTGATTTAACTTGGTAGAGATTGATATTTGTGAAGATTGAAGGCATGAACAAAGTGAGGACCGTATATTGGTCCTCACTTTGTCGCGGTCCTCACTTCTTCCGCAATTTTCCTGTAGCCGGGCCTCACTTGGTACTATAGACGTA
>CAJUYH010003688.1:0-30903 GCA_910591685.1 Galerucella tenella | reverse complement strand
GTCTGGCTGCTTGGCAGAAAAATTCGAACTCAATGCCAGTGCTAATGTTTATCCCAAATACAAGAGATTTGCGATAAACGAAAAATGATAAAGCGCAATCATGAATTCAGAGTTACATTCAATACTCTCCTGATTTTAACAAAAGCAAAACATCAAAGAGAGCGACGACTACCTAAAACAAATATGGATCCAAATCAATTTCAAAAAATCCCTCATTTGTTATATAATACAGGATGAATTCTAGTTGAGGCTGAGATCACCCTCTGGCGTAATTTGAAACTAGATGACGTTTTCATTGACGTACAAAAAATATGGCAAGGGAAGTACAGTTTCTGTTATTAGTTATTTTATATTACTCACATAAATTGAAATGTTTCCAATTAATTCCACTATTTAATGAGAAAATTATGGAAATTCCACGATACCTATTTTTCCATAATTTTGAGTAGCCCAGCATTTACTTATCACAAATATATAACCATGTGTAGCATTAGTTAGCACAAGGCTACTACCGATATTGGTGTTCAGATATTGTTATGTGCAGCTTCTTCGCGCATACGACTGCAACTTCTAGTAGTCTAAGATCCCGATATACCTTCACCGAGATGCTTGTTTAATTAAACGTATTTTATATTGAATTTAATATGTCAATAAACATGTTGCATATGGGTTGCCTAACAAATTTCAGTCCAGGATATGATTAATTAATTATTATAAAAAAATTTGTTTTCAATCATCTCACCGGTTTGATTATTACACAAATTCGATACCAATCGGAAGTATGAAGCCCATACAATATGCAAACGTTAGGTTGTCTATTTTTTTCCGGTCACAGCCCTCAGGTTGCCAGGTATAAACAGGTGAATCGATAATAGCATTTTACACCGGTCTGATTATTGAATGAAATTTATATGATAATAGGTGGTATAGGTGGTATAGGGTTGCCTGCAAAAAATCAGTCCCGAATTCCGGTTGTCGAATTTAAAAAAGTAAAATATTGCTGCGAGTGAATGTTTGCGACTGAGAGGACCCAACCAACCATCCAATGCGTTAGGAGAGGATAGCGATAGACTCGTATATGCTGTGCATCATTTTGGAGTAGATCCTCGTTATAGTTACAATTGACAAAACTTGCTAGTATTGATTGCTGGCAAAAATTGCAAAAAAGTGTTGATCATATTAATTGCACTGATTTAGCGTTAAAGTTAGGAATCAAATTATGCCAAAGTCTTCCCGCCTTCCATGCGTTCACAGGCTGCGACTATATTCATTACGGTGTTGTAATAATGATGTGAAAAATCGACATCTACCTATATCGTGCCGGCTAAAAATGTTATGACGGTTGAAAGATCACGAAAATCAGTTTTTCGCAAATATCTCGCGACCTACTGCTCGAAGGTCAATAGCATCCACTATAAAAATTGTTCCTAGTAGAATTATCTACAAAAAATGCCCCATGCATTTTCCTGTAAAATCAACCGTTTTTGGAGTAGAGCGCTGCGAAAGCGACTAGAATGCACTCACATATGCTATTGTATACCATACACCAAGGTGTTGCGAGACCTGCCATGGACCTGCCCCCTTATGCCTGCTACTGCCTGTCGGACTGACTGTGTTTGGTTCAGTTAAAAAAATTTTCTTGAGCGTTAAACACGTTATTTTAGTCATTTTCTGCTCTTAAACAGTTTTTATCATGAGTGATACATGTTTTATATGCCATGAATTTATTGGATGGTGATGTTGTAGAAGTAAGGCGTGGTTTACAAACATTGAAAAATGCTAGTGTCGCTAGCTGTCGGAGTTAAAAAATAATATACTATTGCCAATAACGACTTCATTACCACCAGCACCCGGTGATCTACTGAACACCATCTCTTGCAATTTATTGTACGAAAGGTGGTGGCAAATGTGGATGCAACAAAATTGGGTTGAGATGTTTAAGAGTTTGTGGACATTGCCGTGGCCAGTCATGCTTAAACGCAGAGTCAACAAATGATGAAAATAATGAAGATGTAGATGTCAATCTAGAAATGAGTCCACTCGACGTTTTGTCAGCAACTATTACATATAGAGAAGCTGAAGATATCGACAATGCATAAAAAAAATTATATACTTACTAAAATTAATTTTTTTTGTATTTTTCACAATTCCAATGGAAAGTTATTTATTCTTGAATAAGAAAACCTTTTATTGAATATCATAGAATATGCCTACGGGAGAAACCATGAAAAAAAACGCGCCTTTCATTCTACCTTATAGGTAGCTTTCACAGCGCTCTACTTCGAAAACGGTTGATTATACAGAGAAATGCAAACGACATTTTTTGTAGATAATTACTAGGAACAGTTTTTATGTTGACTGCTATTGATCTCCGAGCAATAGGTCGCGAGATATATGCGGAAAACAGATTTTCGTGACGTTTTGACCTTTCATAACTTTTTGAGCCGGCACGATATTGATGTCGATTTTTCACATCTTCATTACAACACCGTAATAAAGGTGTATACAAGAATCCAGCTCACTGGGAATTTTTCCGCAGATACAACCTTAAATGGCTGGACTAGTCGCACACATTCACTCGCAGCAATATTTTACTTTTTAAAATTCGACAACCGGAATTCGATTCTGATTTTTTGCAGGCAACCCTATACCACCGTATTCAGAATTGAATAATCTTTATTATCATATAAATTTCATTCAATAATCAGACCGGTGCAAAATGCTATTATCGATCCACCTTTTTATACCTGGCAACCTGATGGTTGTGACCGGGAAAAAAATAGGCAACCTAACGTTTGCATATTCTATGGGATTCATACTTTCAATTGGTATAGAATTTGTTTGATAATCAAACCGGTGAAGTGTTAAAAAATTTTTTTTCATAATAATCAATAATTTATATCCAGGACTGAAATTTGTTATAAGCAACCCATATGCAACATAACTCTAAGAGTCTATCCATACCTCAAATGTGGTTAGAATCCAAATGAAGGGTTCAATGAAACTCAAAGTCAACATACATAGTTCTTAACTTTCTCCCCCCCCCGACCTGAAGCCCGGTTCTGACGGTGCAATTTCGTCTCTGCAACTCAATGGCGGCGACAAAATTGCACGCAGCTCAGGTGTTCCTACCGTACAACTTATCGATGCAATCGAGTTGCACCAAAATATAACTGAAGACTAAAAATTGAGCAATAAATCGCTGCTTTGAAGATTTAAATTTATCATTTATAAAGTTGATAAAAATTTGGTGACTATATTGAATATTGGCAACAATATAGTATTTCCCTAAGAAATTGCTGCAATAGTATGAAATGATGTGAACGCTCATGCAACTTTGATAGGAGACGAGTTGCGGCGAGAAGTTGCTGCAATTAAGTTGCCTTGATGAATTGCCCCGTCAGGACCGGGCTTAACACAGAACTGAAGGTTAAAAATTAGAATAAACTCAAGGGTCCACAATATAAAGTCGTCAATGAACAGATCAATCCACTATTAAACTGTCTCACTGAGTAATAATTGTAAAAAGTAGCAGATGTAGGTAGTTTTCGTTTGGTTTCCTATATTGCACAGTTATTTTGAAGGGCCGGATTTGGATGTGTGAAGGCACTGGGACAACGAAGGAGCTGAGGCCCCTAATTATTTTCCAAGTACCTGAAGTTCAAAATCAAAATCGTTTATTAGGAGTATGGGTTATACAGCTATACAATTATTCCAACAAATAATGTGGTAACTGGTTCCAATAATATGTAATGAATAAAAGAAGATCCCTTGAAACCTGAATAATTGCGTTAACAAAACGAATATGGAAACCTAAATCTCGGGCGGACAGCTTCATAAGCATGGAATCTTTTAGTAAGAGAAGCGCTAAGTTAATCATTCATCGTATTTATCGTCTCTTTTGGATTTGAAGAATGATTTTAATAAATCTAATGCACTCACAGCAGATTCTAGAACTAATTTTGGGTTCTGCAAAATCTTGTTTGTTGCGTTGAAATATCACAAAAGCTAAGTCAATTTTTTACGAAATACTCAATCGGATTTGTTGTATAGTAAAATATCTTCCATTTAACGATATAAAATATAGGGTGATCCATTTAAAAAAGTTTGAAGCCGATGTATACGAATTTGAACTTGTCCTGTATATGGCTTCCTAGATATGAAAGGGGGTCTTATGAATTATGATACTGGAAGACCATCACAGACATATGACTGTAAGAGATAAATTTCAAATTATGCAGCTCAAAGTATACCTATACGTGGGCATTGAACTGATCACGATTTTCAGAAACAAGAGGTTAGACATTTTCAAATACACTGTATAACATACTACAAAGCTTGTATCATTACAGAAGAGAAGTCAAGCAGAATTTAATTTGAAGGAGAATACATAGAAAGTGTCTTATATAGAAAAGGCACGGCGTTCTGGAACACGCTGTACAATTGCGACTAATTTTGAAATATGGACCTTCAGGCTGGCTACAGCCTGATTTTTTTTCAATATCTTTGAGGATCTACAAGAAATTGGACTCTTATCGTACTAATGAATCACCCTGTATACAATTTATTGGAAAAATTGTCGGATAATTTTGTTAGAGAAATTGATAAGAGAAAAAAAATAAAAAAAAATAGTGAGGATAATAATAATTCGATTCCACTAGTAGTTAGTAAGATAAGAATATTTTAGAAAGTAGATATTATATTTTCATTGTGGTATCAGAGAATCATATATTATTTATATAATTATATTTGTGTATGTGTGGGTGTGTGGAAGCAGGGATGGTCAGCCGAAGGCTATTGGCCAGACAGATTGGACAGATTTTTTTTCCCCTGTATAACTATATTTTCTTATTAACATTCTATTGTACCACGTATATACTGGTGAGTTTTTACCTCGTAAGTTATTTCTTTTATTCACTAGGTACATATGCATGCTTTTCTGAATGTAATTTATTTTATAATGTATTTTTTTATATATGTTGAATAGAATTATTGATAATAAAATTGACATCGAAAACTTTGATGACGATCATGTCCACCATCTTGATTTCAATAGTTGAACAAATAGTTTCCTAGAGCGGTATTTTCTCGAAGCAATTTAGTGAAAAGGTGAGCAGCTGAATTGAGTGTATCCTATTATTATCGGGTGTAATAGATCCAATCGGAAAATATCCTATTACATAAGAGACAATATCTGTTGGTAACTTACCTAGTTGACTGAAATACAAGAAAGGTAAAACCCTTTTTTTATAACAGATATACAAATTTTGTAGAAAGAAGATAGTGAGAAACTTAAGCTTTTTCCACTCGTTATTAAATTTCGCGGCGAAGTCTGATGCAATTGGTTTGTCCAATAACCAATCAACAAAATGCCTTTTGTATACCAAAAAACGTATGCGACATCTATTATTAACAAATTTTGAAAAAAATCGTGAAATAAAAAAAACCTGACGCTGTCACATATGTCAAGATGAATCAAATGCTTGGACCAAAACTGCGGCATTAATGCAACGTCTACAAGTAGAAAAAGTGCTAAATCATCGATAGGGTTGTTTGGACACAAGAAACACAAAACCCATTGTTTGAACACTGATGCTAGAGGTACTGTAGCTTCACCAGCAAAGCTCAATAATGCTGAAATAATGTGAACCACAGCAATTCCGGAAAATTGCGGAAAATTGCAAGTACATTTTTCAGGGTTTTGCCATTATCAAGCCGACGAATTATAAACTCCGGATGAAACGGAAAATTTGGTCTCGACTTTTTTGGAAAATGAGGAGCTGTGAATAAACGAGGTCAGCGCAATGAAATCAAAAACAATTATGAATACCCCACAAGGAACACACGGAAGATATAATAAAATCAGGGTTTCACTATGGAAATAGTCAGCAGTTATTGGGTGGTGCAATAAAATTTACAATTTGAATGTCCGTTAAGGAATCGTTAAATTTTAAACGGAGCTGGTGCAAATGGGCATGATTATCATAGTGATTTAATTCAAGAGTTCTGTTGTTGAAATATGTATGTAAGTTCATTTTGCAATTTTTCAACTCTTGATGTCATTGCTATCTTCATGAAGTAATTTATAGATAAAAACGAGTAACGTATCACTACCAAATATAGTGGTATGTAGATTATTACACTACGAAGTAGGCTATTCGAATTAAAAAAAATTGATCAGTTTCTTGAACATCCCCCTTATTTTTAATGATAGATATTTTCCCTCAAAAACTATTTGGCAGGGATTTTCAAGATATGTGAATATGTGAATTGAATTTCATAAGACCTCTCAGCTTTTAAATGGTGAGTTTAAAGGGCTGGAATAAGGTGGTGTTTGATCGTAAATAGATATTTTCAACCGCTATATCTCACCAAATATTTGCTAGAAAAGGGTGAAAAATACGAAATTGAGAAAAATTGTTCTGTCTTTAAACTCCATTTTTTCTTTAACTAGGTATTTTAAATTGGTCAAACTCCCTGGATGTATTCATAATACATATATAAAAATAATGACAAAAGGGTGAAGATCAATTTTGATTAAAGGGGTAGTTAAAGGAGTAGGGGGCTGCTTTTCAGTTCGATTCGTATTTTTAAAACCTACAATTTTGCTCTTCGCAGTTGTTTCCATAAAATGCATAGTGTCGATTTTTTCATCAAAAAACTGTTACCTTCAATCGCGAATAACTTACCATAAAAATGTTTGGAACTATTTTTTCCCCCAAGGTCTCAGCGTACAGCGGCAGGATATAGAAAGTGATCCTTGGACTATTCTCTACCTTCTGTGGACATTTCAAGTAAATTCATGCCAGACGAAAAAATTGCGAGCCAAACTGCTATTTTACCAACCGCGAGACGACGCCATAATCAAGTACGAAGCAGACGATGAAACGTCACAGCTGCACATACCTCTTGCTCAATTTTTACTATTATCCGTAGCGATTGAACGTGGGTGGTGGCCAACTTCATTACCACTATTTGGTGTACAGTATTTGAAAGATTACACGCTACACCTTCAATTGCCAAAAAACTATTTAATACCAACCAACACAGTGGAATGCTATCAGTTTAAATTGTTGTGATATCGCTAAATGTTATCTTTTTCGAATTACTATATTTTCCTTGACAGAAAAACAATTTTCACTCTGAGTTAAAATATTTAAAGCTTTATTGCAGGTCACGGCACGATATTTTTCTCACGTATTTTGAAGGGGAACAAACGTACAAATGAGACAAAAGAATGAAGTGAGAAACTGGCTGGAAGCTGAGAAATCTTTCGCTTCAAAATTAATCATTATCTTGCCAGCTGGCTCCATTCCCAGAGACGAACATTTTCTTTGAAAAGGAAAGATTATAGCAAAGTTGAACAAAAAAAATTTCAGATTCATCGATACCCTCGGCGAATTCTAATAGATTTTATTCTTGCAAAACATAAAAATAGTGAACACATCTGAGATTTAATCGGAGAAATATATATATTCATGGAACATTTCAGAACACTTTGAACTGATTCTCACACAAAGGCATAATTTGGATCTCTCCAGCATCAACAAGATCTCACTCACCATTCATCAAAGCATGCCCTTTTACATTTACAAACAATCTGCCAAATTAATGTCAATTCAATGTATTAATTCATCTTGAAGTTATAAAATAAAGAAATTCAATTTTTCGCGACTTCAACACCCCGTATTTGGAAAACTGAATAGGCTTATTTTGTCCAATTTCACGAGAGGTATCATGCAAAAGTTGTAAGTGTCATTTGAAAGCACCGTGTATATTGAGTGGATAATCATTAGAAGCTCTAAGTTACGATCCAAAGAAAGTTCCTTAACTGTGTGATTTTATCGAATTATTTATTTAGGGACTCGAACACATCTAAAACCACATTTCCAATATTAACTTTCAGTTCATTCAATCGCTATTTGTTATTTGGAAAAAAAATAATTTCATGTACCTATTCTCCTCGAAACACCAGTTTCAACTTATTTTAACAGCCTTGTCATACCATTTGTGTACGCCTGTGATTTTATCAATATAACAAACTGATAATTCCCGCTGAAAACCAAATCACCAAATTTAATGTCGTCTGATTCAGCCTTAAGCCATCAGAATAAAAAAAGCTCAAGCTGTAACCGGATCTCGTGATATGCTATCCTCGACACCTTCAACAAAAGATCGGTGTTAATCACAATCACATAAAGAACCATTCATATCATAATGCTCATGCAAATACAATTCCAATTCAACATCATCCGAATTCAGGACCGTAATAATGATCATTCATCTCTATTTCTACATCATTATTAGCTGAATATCTACTTCCAGATACATATCAATAACATTCGGGTGATATTATTAAAAACGAGACTTCTTATTTTGACTTACAGAGAATGAACAAAATTGCACATCTTTATTGGAATGATTCCGATCATATAATTCAAATTTTTCTATAACTGGAATCACGTAAAATATAGGAAAAAAACTACCGAGCAGAATTTCGACAGATATTTTCAATATTAAAAGGGGAGGTGTTATACAAAATTTTCTAAGCAGTACAGCTTAATGATGGATGATCAGATTCTGACGTTTGCGTCACTGAACAAACAACTATCAAATCTTCAATAATTGCTATTCACCAACATGATTGTATCAACATTTTATCGGTTACTTCCAATTTTCAATATGCGTCTGACATTTGTTTGGTAAAATAATCATTAATAATTCGAACGTACTTTCATAAAATTATTCTGATTTTTTCATACACTGAAGATTGTTGATAGTGTCTTATAATCACAAATTTAGTGTTGATAAACAAGACGAAGTTCACAGAATAATGTGTGTTGTTTGAAGAAATTTATTTATCAAAGAAGGCACAAAATATTATGATTTGAGTTATTATATGACCAGAGAAAAACAATACAATTGAAATTATATACATTCCGATTTTGTCATTGGTGTGATATTCACAAGTACCGTGTATGTTTCATTACGGTCCTGTTTGTCGTACGTCAGATTATTGTCGTTGGGAAATGGAGGGAGGACGCAAGTAGCAGCCACTGCATTGAAATGGATAATATTTGGACAGGGATTGAATGAGGTTTTGTTCGATTGAAATATTCACCCTTTTTTGCGGTGCCTGTCGATTTGTAAGCAAATACATGTGTTGTTTCTTGAACAGAACATTATATAAAATTCGACGAGGGAAAATAATGGTTATATTATTATGATGTAACAGTCATTATGTTGGTTTTCTCTCAAAATAGATTATTTGCTGACAACTTTTAGTACTGCACTAGAATGTCTCCCTATCAACAGTTTTTCATTGTAATTATAGTAATCCTCTTTAAATGTCATGTGTAATAGAAGATGAGTTATCGTCTTGTCTGATAACAGCCTTTCAACGTTTCTTCCCAAATTTTTCACTTACGTAGAACATGTGTTTTTTCCATCTCCAGAATTTTTTGGTACGTTGGCTGGCTCTGATTTAACATCTGATATGCCTATTTCAATGAAAGGTACACTTTGATCATTGACATTTAATTCTGCAGGAACAAAATTTTCGCTTTTGAATGTCCACTAAAAAAGTTGTAATAAGTATAATATTGATAAGTAATTTTTAAAACTGTCCCCATTTCTTCATACTGCGCCTATGTACATGTCAAAATAAAAATGACTTAGAGTGAATTTTGTTTTGTTTTGTTTGAGCATGATTCTACTGTTTGAGTTCAAATTTTTCTCTATTGGATATGCAAAAGTGAATCTACCCTGTTTTAGGATTAAGTCCTCTTCAGGGTTTGTTTAGAATTTAATATCAAGTGAAGTTGAAGGTCGCGGTAGGGCCAGCTGTGGCTCTGCCCCCCAAAGGATGGCCATTTGGTTAATTTCTACAATGTAAAATACCACAGATAACCTACATCCATCAATCCGGTGGGGAAGGAAACGGGGAAAAATACACGTACAAATATTTTTTCGTGCAACCGGACGCAAAACAAGCATTTTGCAGCCGCAACAGAGGCCGCAAAATGATATTTTGCGGCCGTTACACAGAGTGACGGCCGACAAAATTTTTACGGCCGTTCCCATAGTGACTGCCGGCAAACTGAATTTTTACGGCCGTTCCCATAGTGACTGCCGGCAAACTGAACGCCACTACAGCATTTGACATTTCTGAAATATGACAATAACAATGTATTTCGAACCAAAAACTAACTGTCTTTTCTAAAGAGACATAATGTTTATTGAAATTATGTAATTTTCACAGTTGCACGAAAAATATTGTGTATACTATGGCCGCGAAATGTTTTCGCGACCTCGAGATTATCTTGCCTCGGCCGGAGCGGCCTCGGCGATAATCTCTCTCTCGGAACGCGAAAGAGCATTTTGCGGCCTTAGTATACAAATAACTATTTTTGGGTTGTTTCCATAGAATAGAGTCTCAGATACTAAATGGTTCGAAGAAGTCGTAAATGTGGCAGTTTATTTTTTGGGCATAGAGAAAGAGGACGACGGGGCTGGGTTTTTTTTATAATATTTCCAGTAAATTTTTGGCAATTGGATTATTTGAAGAGAGAGTCCGGGAATATAGCCGGCTTGAAGTTTCCCAAATGAGAGTGTATAGGTACCTCGTTACAATGTGAGCGGAAGTGTTTGTATTGACACAGTCTCAGAATACGTCTCTCGCAAGCGAGAAGCCGTGGCATCAACCGTAGGTGTAGTGTAGTTATACGAGGTGTTAGTAGTCGATTACCGGTTGGATGAATGTTTTGTATCTATGCAGAAGAGTTTTTCGATGTGTTCTGCCAAACTTACTGCACCGCAATCTGAAGAGATTTACACGGATTCTGACCCTGCTGATTGTTTCAAGGATGATAGGCTTCCAGTTGAGGGTGCGAGTAAATCTCATCCTCAATTAGGTAACCTGCCTCAATAAATCGAGTCTCTCTGTTCAAAAACTTTCTTTTTGAACAAAGTTCTCACCTCCGCGTGAGCTAGTCCCGTTCCTATTACTTTCAAAAATCAATTTGTATCGCGCCAATCCATAAAGTCACCGTTCACCTTTGAACAAACCTTATCGACTTTTGGCGAAAAGATATCCGAACTGATCCGAACTGCAAATATAACGACCGCCCGCTACCCTAAAGCTCTCTCTCGAATGACTCTAGTTCCCGGAAACATGCTTGTCATATTTGCGCCGCAAATTTTTATTATAAAGTAAAAATATAATGTGCAATATTATGTGAGTTTACTAGTTTAGTGCCTCAGTGGTTTATACCATCTAATGAGTAAGATCAAATATTTTTTAACAAATTATGTTTGATGGACTGGAAACATTAAAATGGACTCGCCTCCATCCAGATTTTCGATTTTAAATTGCGATGTTGCCAGAACTTATTGTTTTTCTCAGCTCTCACGGGACGTTTTAAATTGAAGTGTATTCACATTATTATTTGTACTGTTATTGTAATTTATAGAGTGCTGATTTCCGCATTGGCGGTTAGTATCGGGAGTGATCGGTATATAGTTTACCATTACCATAGGCAAGAGCGGCCATCATGCGTATTACGCAATATTTAAATTCACGGTGACAAAATTTGATCGGTATTTGCTATATCGAACTTTATTAACAACCCACCTTTGCAGTTATTAATTTCGAATTAAAATTTGGTGGTCCTTCGTTAGCTTTTTTACCGAGAATATGTATAAGCCTGTGCTTAGTTAAAACCAGCTTATTCTGACAAAAGTTTACAGTCCCATTGCCCAAATTTCTTATACACTCTCATTCCAGAGTTCGTTGGTGTAGGTGTAAGTTCTGTTTCGTTGGTTTTTGAATGTGATTAGTTGTGTTTTGTGTGGGTTAAACGTGACTCTCTACTTGCGGCTCCAGTAAGAGTATCGATTAAGCAAGTTTTGAGTGTTGGTTTGGAATGTGTGTGTGTGTCTTTGGTGAATGTAATTATGGCAGTGTTGTCTACATACAGTTGAATGTCTTGATATTGGTTTTGTGATGCTGGTGTTTATAGAACAACTGATTATGGTATGAAAGGCGATGATTGGGTCTTGAGAAGTATGTTCTGGACGAAGCCCATGTTGGTAATCAGGAATGATGTTATTGCCTCTGCAGTGCTGCTAAAGTCGCTTTTTCACAAGAGTTTCACAAATACACTGACAAGCAAAGTTAGCCTGTAAGTCTTTACCGGGTTACGGAATATGAATTGTATGAGGAGTATTTCATTCGATAGTGGGATATAATAGAGGAGGACAGGCGTTTGCTAGGTTCTGTATTTGTGGTAGAATGCAGGGAGGGAGGTTTTGGACAGAGCCGGAGGCGGTATTTTTTCGAGAGAAAATGGCTTTAAAAGTGGGTTGTTTGGATCTAATTGGGTGATTATATAAGGGCTCCTCGTAATGCTCGAGTTGATGTGGGTTATTTCTCTAAAAAAATCGGCTATAAAAAGTGTATTATCAGGAGAGAGTGAAACACTCCAGGCTTTTTCATCAGGAATGTGCACAATTTGACTTTCTATGCTGAAACCCGAATCTCTTCCGTTGATTGGTGAGAGTTTTGAATCTGTTCCAGAACTCACTTCCTCGCCTATAGTCCAGGTCAGACGTGACACGTTTCCATTCCCGCTGTTTGTGGGCATTCGTCTCAAGGAACTCTTGTACGTAAAAATGTGCGATAAAGGCGTTTTTTGAGTTTGATTAAATTAGGGATGCGTTGAGGTCATGCGTGAAAAGAAGTTTCAATCGCGGTAAGTGGTGCAGCTTGGTCAGTGGCAGGCGGTAAGTGGTGCAGCTTGGTCAGTGGCACCGATAATGAAAGATTGAAGGGCTTCAGCGTGTTTCTGTTGGATCGATTGTAATTCTTTCAGATCCATCCAGAAGGTGGGAAGAAATGTGATTTTTGAGGTTTCCCCATTATGCTTTTTTGTAGTTTCAAAAAGTGAAAAAGTGAGAGATTGAAGGGTTGGGGTTTGCTAACTTTGTTCGAACCAGGAGTGGAAGATAGTCGATGGTTGAATCTCCCTGATTCATCTTCGAACGAAGCGGCTAGTCTCTTAGTGAATACCACATGGTCTTGGTTTGGAGCTCCCTGGTGGCCGATGAAAGTGGGATTTCGGTTGAGAATTCGAAAGATCGCTAGGAAAAAGTTCTACCGGAGTTATTGTTGATGTCTGCAGTTGAAATCTCCATGAATGACTGCTTCTGGGAGATTGGAAAGGTATTCGAAAAGCTCTGTATTCAGGGTTTGACGAGGATGGTTGTAGTAAGAGATAAAGATGCTGGTAGATGTGTCCCAGGAAATGTCTATGGCAAAGCAATTTTAATTTAGTGATGAGATTTGCACGGGATACCTATGAATTGTTACGGCTATTGCATTTCAAGACAGCCGTTACCGCGAGAGTATTGGTTTCTGTCATAGTGAGAGATTAAAAGAGTTTTTTCGCCTGTTATACAGAGAATTTGGATGTTATTTGTATTCAGAAGATGCTTCAGCAAGTGACTTTTCCAGGAGAGACCATGAGAATTTAACGTTTATATCACAAAATCCATCAAAGACCTTTATCGATAGAGAGAATAAGAGTTTAGGATTTTATCGGCGTGGAACTGAACTACACCTTGTTGCCCTCTCCCTGGACAGATCAATTGTGGTTGTAATAAGAAACAGTTAGGTGTTTGAAAGTCTCAATTACTTACCAATTTTCGGTAAGTGGGATTGGCGCTCATTACGGCGACAAATTTTTTCAGACTTCCAGAGTAAGCCGAAGTGCATTAAGGATTTAGGGTGACATGTGCAGTTTCCTCGTGTTTCGAGGGCAGGATCTTCAGTTTGGTAAATTTTGGAGCATAGGAGGCGTGTCCACAGCAGTTTCTGCAGAAAGGTTTCCGCATCTTTTCACATTCGTCTGCTTAGTGGTTGTGGTCACCGCAGTTTGGCCAAGTGTAAAGCCTGGCTTCACATTTAGTGGATGGGTGAGCAATTTTTGTACAGTGTGTGAACGTACAGTATTTGGGAGCTGAAAGTGAATAATTGGCGTTAGATGGCTCGTATCTGTGATTAAGGCCATGAAGGAAAGACGGTTACGACTCTGATTAAGGAGGTAGGTGAACTGGTAGCTTTGGAGATAATTCTCCGATACTTTTTGAGATTTATGCCTAGTGACGTGATGGCTTTGTCGACGTTCCGATGTTACGGGCGACAAAGCAGAAGCTTATATATAGAAGAACTAAGCTAGATATTGAGCTCTAAATATGGGAAAGACCACAATAGATCTGCAAAGATCGCAGTGGAATAGGACAAAGAGCCACTCCAATACTAATCTAATCTAATCTGATGTAAGGAGAAGCTCGGGAATTGTTGCTTAGCAGGCTGGTATGTTTGGTGGGTGCGGTGTAGTCAGTCGAATACATGCCACGCGGCTGACACCGATGGCGTTTTGAATTTTTATCCTGAAAATTTCCTCCTCAAAAGATTATGGGATTTCTAGGGGTGCAGTTATTCCGTTTGGGTTTGCCTTAAGAAATTGAATTTGGCATCTGAGGATTCCGTTTGTGTTAAGAAGGGTGTAGAGCTTCTTCTGGGAGTAATATTTGGAAGGTAGAATTCCGAGGTTGAGGGTCTGAAGAGAAGGTTTTGTGGATGGGGTTGGGGGATTTGACTGTCGTCCAGATGATCGGGAGCTAGCGTGAGAGCTAGTTACGTTGACTCCTTGGTACGGATTGAGACAGGAGGATATTTAGCTGCCTGTGCCTTTTTGGCAATATTGATCATTGGGTTGTCTAATTAGATTATGTTCAGAGTTTCATCTAATGGAATATTATTTCTTTCCAGTTGACACATCGGAGGAGGACAATCTTAGTTCGGATCTTAGCCTACATAGTAGGATTACCACGCTTAGTCAAACTTTTACCTAACTTATCACATTCTGTATTTGCTCATCAATTTCTGGTATAGTTGCTGTTTCTGGACATCCACTACCTGATTCGAACTCCCCGCTGCTACGACCACCCTTGAACAAACCAGGCCGCTTGTAAAACATTGTTTTGAAGAAGCAGATTTATCATCACTGCATGAATTTCTTCCAGCGTTAAACCTTTTTTCATGAGTTATTTAAATACTCAACGAATTCAAATTAACACGTTTACTTAAAATGGCTTGTCAAAGAATTATTTGCCAAATTAAAATAAAATTTTATGCATGTCACAATGACCAATTTTACAGTTAATTTTTATAAAATTGTCCAATTTACCAACACATCCCCACGGCACTCCCGTTTAGATTTTTTTCTGCAGCCGTCCCGAAAATAGAACTTTCGGTATGATTTATTAAATCGACAAAGAAACTTTACACAAATCGTACCGAGAGTAGCTATTTTCGGAATGTTTTGTTTTACTTTAGGGACGATTTTTTTACTTTCGGAATAATTTTCAATATCAATGTAGGCGGCCTTGGCAATGACATTTACGGAATTTTTATTATGACATCGCTTGTCAAAATAAATCAGTTGAAAGTTCAACTGTATTTTAAATTTTCTGATCCAGAAATGGAAATCGACAACGAAAGTGACGAGGAAATTATTATTTCACATGAAATCAGAGAAGCTGCTAACTGTTATAATTGTACAATTAATGTACATAAGTAATATTTATAGAATCTATTATTTTTCAATATTTTATTTACTAACGGCTGCAGAAAAAATGTTGTACGTAACGCTACCAGAAAGTGATTTTACGGGACTCGCAGGCTTTCAGGACTTGCCTACGACTCGCCCTGGAAACTGCCTACTCATCCCGTAAAATATCACTTTCGGGACTTGTTACGTAAATAACTATATATGTTCATCTTGTCCTTTTTTTATTCAACTCAAATGTTATTTCTCGAATACTCTATATACTATACTATACTAATATTCTATACTATATTCATACGGTGATAATAGTGAGGATGAGTTACGATTATAACCCGTATTCATTTTCATATTTTTTTTTTTTCGTAGGTATGTTATACTTCCAAAGAGATAATTTAATTACTTTAAATTTAACTTCAGACCACATGTGTCTCCGTCGAATAGACACGTACACATCGCAAATAAACAAAAATGTGTAATTTATCGACGTAGTTAAACGAACTAAGACAAAAAAGTTGAGCAATTAAATACGTATAAACGTGATTTTGCCGCAAGTGTTATCCTGAACATAAAGGCACATATTTCAGTCTTTCGTGATTAACACATACCGAAAGTAAATTAGCCGCGAACAGAGTTCGGTTAGTGTGAAGTATCTGCATTCTCATATGGGATCAAAGATACCGGAAAGATATACGGAGGTGATGATAGGAAGAAAAACCTCGAAAAGTTCAACGTATTTGGAATCTTTCCAGATCTATTGGCGTTGATTGCCGATACTCTTTTTTAGTAGAAGGAAAGTATTTGCATAATTTCGATTTCAATAAAATACAGAATACAGAGTCAGACAAAAGTTGTTATTTTGTAATAATCTTTTGCATATTTGAGCTTTTAAGCGGCGTAGATATCTCAAGAAATTAATTATATACCACAAATTATAGTCCGTATCCCAAGTTTAAGCTCTCAATCGGGAATATTGAGAAATTCTACCGAACTTATTTTTGAAAAACTGATTAAACCATATTTAGCCACTAATGTGTCTCCATATTTCCACTTTCAGAGTTGTCAATTTTGAAAAGATCTGGATCATCTCTCAAGCGAAGTTTATCAGATGGTTTTTTGGTCAGAGTTTATTAATTTCCGCACATTTGACAGTGGCGCATGTATATACGTTTTAATTGAAGTGAATGTTTCATTTTTGTTGTGCCAGTGTCACAGTCTCGTGAAGAAATGCACCCAAACTAAGCCGAAAACGAAAAGATTGTTTACAATTTCTCCATATTCCCGAGAAATCTAATAGTTCTTGTATATATTGAAAATGCAATTGTTAATAGTATTATCACCTATCAGGTTAGCTATCTAGGTTTTGTCCTTATACATTTAATTAAAATTTGTATACAACAATCCATATATTTGGACCCGTTATGTTTTTGTTTTCAATTTTTATCTTTATTATCCTTGAGGGATGTATCCCAGAGAGCTTCCCCTTCCTACACCGCATCAATTAGGTATTTTCCATATATTTCAAATCAAATAAAATATTATTTAATATCATAGGGATGAACCCTTAGATAAGTTTTACAATCGTACAAAATCGATTAACCCACCCAGCACCAAATATTTCAGGTAAAAAAAGCAGGTAAACGGTGAAATTCAAACGGAACTCGAAACGACCCTGACGTCACTTCGCATATAAATACGTCTCAGTTCGTTGGCGTCATATCGATTTTTCGTTGTTGTTTCAGCTTTGTGTAGGAGTGAAATTGTGACGAAATCTTATAATTTGTTTTATATTGCTTAGTAAAATAGTATTTTTGATTAGTGTTAAATAGTTATGATGACCGCCGATTGTTAAAGCTTCCACGAACAATTTACCCTCTGTGGATAATATGTTTGTGGTAATGGATTACATAAAAAGGGACGAATGTTTTAATTCAGCTGAAATTAGAGGTGAAAAAGCAGCACTGTGAGTATTTAATGTAAAGAATAATTATTGTATTTTTATTATACATGTAAACGTCCCTGATAAATGAAAAGAAAGCTGTTTAAAAAAACGTTTGAGGAATTGTTAGATAAACTAAATATTATAATACTCACACTTTCCTCATATTGGGTTGGAATCTACCCCACAAACTTTAGCATTGACAATGAACATTTGGTTTGTCAGGTTCCAAGAATAAAGATGTTAGTCAATACTAACAAAAATATATGGATATTTTGTTTACTTATAATATCAATATTGTTGGTAAATTGTTTAGTATGTTTTTTCAAGTTGTATAATTGAATACATGTTTTAATAACTTTTAAAAATCTTCTAGAAAATTTCTAAACAATAATGCCAAATTATCAAAATTTCAAATTGAAGTAGGCATCGATAATGGGTCGATTAATGGGTAAGGAGGTACCTCTGAAGATATTCAATGTCTGTTGAAGGGGCCTTAAAATTTACCCAGGTTAACTTGCAGCATTGCCGTGCCGCTGCAGGAGTATTCGCGCAGAGGATGGCAAAGCTGCAGACAGGCATATGCCTCATACAAGAACCATGGGTGTATAAAGGGCATGTGCGAGGCTTAGGCACACCCGGGCGTAGCTTATTCTATGCAGTGGGTGAACCTAACCCTAGAGTGTGCATTTCTACGCACGCAAGTGTAAGTGCAATACTGATAAAGGAACTTTGTTTCAGGGATCTAGTAGCGGTGAGAGTGGACTTCCTGGGCAGGAATAGTACGAGGCATAGTTTAGTGGTATGCTCTGCTTACCTGCCCTATGATTCACCAGAGTTACCACCTACTGAGGAGTTCCGCAAGGCGGTGGAATACTGCATGGTCAGGAAACTGCCTCTTCTTATTGGCTGCGATGCCAATGCGCACCACACTATGTGGGGCAGCACAGGCGTCAATAGCAGGGGAAAGGCTTTGCTTGACTATCTAGGTACCACTGACTTGCAACTACTCAACCGAGGGACGAAACCAACATTCTGAAATAGGATTCGGGCTGAAATCCTGGATGTGACGCTTGCGTCAAGTAGCGTTATAAGTATGGTAAGGGACTGGCATGTTAATGATGATCCGTCATTGTCGGATCACAATTACATTTGTTTCAGTTACAGGGTTGCTGTTGAAAAACAATCAATCAAGTATAGGGACCCCAAGACTACCAACTGGGAACGGTATAAACTGGATCTCGCAAGGAGGCTTGGCAGTTTCCCTAGGAACTTTAGCAATAATGATGAGATTGATTGGGCCATAGCGGAGCTGGGCTCGATTATTGTCTCGTCATATGAAGAAAACTGCGCCGAAAAAACGAGGAAGGAGGGTAAGGGCCACAAATGGTGGAACAAGTCTTTGGATTCGCTACGGCAACATACCCGGCGCCTATTTAATAGGGCTAGGAAGACAAAGTCGGATCTGGATTGGGAGCAATACCGCCAGAAACGAAATGAGTACAAGAGTGCGGTCAGGTTGGCTCGAAGAGATGCCTGGCGGGCCTTCTGTGAGGATATCGTCTCGGTACCTCAAATGTCAAGGCTGCGCCGGATCTTAACGAAATCACCGGACAGCGCTCTAGGCTGCATGGAAGCCGCACCGGGTGTTTTCACCGAAACCCCGGTGGATACCTTGCAGCATCTACTGGAGACACACTTCCCCGGTTGTGAGGGAATCGAGCGGGAGTGTCCTGACGTGGGATATGTAGGTATACAGCGACCATGTAAAGAGGACTATCTTCTAGCAAAAGAAATAGTCACATACGAGCGGAGTACTTGGGCGATACGGTCATTCAGACCATACAAGTCTCCGGGGAAAGACCAAATCTTCCCGGCTTTGCTTCAACAAGGCTGGGAGGCCGTTGGCACAATTCTGGTGCATATCTTTCGGGCCTGTTTGGCACGCAGGTATGTCCCTGAACAGTGGAGGCAGGTGAAAGTCGTCTTCATACCCAAGCCGGGTCGTACCACATATACGGTGGCTAAATCCCTTAGACCCATTAGCCTAACATCCTTTGTGCTGAAAACACTGGAGAGGGTGGCTGATCGATACATAAAGGAAAAGGTTGGGCTTAGGTATCCTTTGCACAACAACCAACATGCTTTTAGGTGTGGCAAGTCAACTGAAAGTGCCTTACACCAACTGGTAACTCAGGTGGAGAAGGCGCTGGAAAATGGCATGATCGCCCTGGGAGCTTTCTTGGATATACAAGGGGCGTTTGACAGCACCCCTGTAGGATCCATGTGTAGGGCTGCGGCAAATCATGGAATAGAGCCAATGATCACTCACTGGCTTGGGGCCATGTTGTGCAACCGTACAGTAGAGGCCACATGGAAAGACCATGTGGCAAAAGTAATTGTCGCTAGGGGATGTCCGCAAGGGGGTGTTCTTTCGCCCACATTGTGGAACCTAGTCATTGACGAGCTAATAACCCTTTTAAACGGTGAGGGCTTTCTAACGATTGGGTATGCCGATGATATCGTTGTCCTTGTTGTTGGAAGGCACATTACCGTTCTCAGGGACCTCATGCAAAGGGCTCTGAATAGGGTACATGGGTGGTGTAACGAACACGGACTTGCAGTTAATCCTGCCAAGGCTGAGATAGTTGCTTTCACCAAAAAGAGAGGTATAAGACCTGAGGGTCTAAATCTTGATGGAGTACCACTGCCGGTGGTTGAACAGGTGAAGTATCTAGGAGTGATCCTTGATAAATCACTGACATGGAAGGCTCATCTTGATAGTCGCCTAAGCAAGGTGACAAACACGTATTGGGCCTGTAGGAGAGCCATTAGTCCGAGGTGGGGACTGACCCCCAAAACGATCATATGGTTCTATAGAGTGATTATGCTGCCTATGCTCACATATGCGGCTATGGTCTGGTGGCCGAGGGTAACCTTGGTCACGGCTAGATCGCAACTGGCACGCCTTCAAAGGGTGGTCAGTTTGGGGGCAAATGGCTGCATGAGAACTACACCAACTGTTGCGATGGAGGTGATCCTTGGTCTTCGGCCTCTTCACCATGTGATCGAGGCTGAGGCGGGGAGGGCTTTCCTGCGCTTGAAACGGCTGGGATACGTGCGAAGAGGGGAAGAGTGCAGGCACGTCAAGAAGCTCCGGCTCCTGGAAGATATTCCAGTTCTGGCTCGAGCGGCTGATGAATGCCTGCGTAAGTACTACTTCGCTACCCCATACAGGGCCATGATACGGGATAGAGAGTCCTGGGAAAAAGAGAGGAATACACAGCTTAATGGGACCGTCTGGTACACAGATGGCTCATGCTCCGGTGATAGAGCAGGGGCTGGAATTTACTCCAGGAACCCAAGAACACAGGTTTGTGTACCATTGGGTGAGGGTGTATCTGCATATCAGGCCGAGATATATGCTATCTTGGAATGTGCGCAGATAAACCTAGACAGAGGTTATGTGGATCGACGCATAACCATATACTCCGACAGTCAGGCAGCAATTAAAGCCCTGAGTGGGTATACCAGCAACTCAGGACTTGCTAACGAATGTCGAGAACTACTTGCTAATCTTGCAAGGCGGAACGTGGTGCGGCTAGAATGGATTCCAGCCCACTCTGGTTTTGAAGGCAACGAGATGGCGGATGCACTGGCTGCGGAAGGGGCGGCAGCTCCTTTCTGCGGCCCGGGCCCGACCCTGGGCCTAACAAAACAAAGGATACGCAAGGAGACGAAGAAGTGGCTGAGGAATCAGCACCTCGCTCATTGGAATGCTCTGCAGGGTCCTAGACAATCCAAACTTCTACTGAAGGGATGGACTGATGGACACGCCAGGGCAGCCACTGAACTACCAAGGAGTAGGCTAAGGAAGATAGCAGGACTCCTAACAGGGCACTGCTGTATGAGGAAGCACCTCTACAATCTAGGAGTAGAGGAAAGTTCCCTATGTAGGGGTTGCGGCATGACTGATGAAACGTCAGTTCATGTTCTCTTAGAGTGTCCACACTGGGCTGTATTACGCAGGCGAATCTTCGGAGTCACTGTCATGGCTCCTGGAGACACAAGCAGGCATCCACTGAAAAAGGTTGTGGCCTTTATTGAAGGGCTCGGCTTCATGGATGACTAGGTAGAAGGATTGGCACAATGGGCCCGCCAGTGGCCTCAGTGTCGGAACCTTGGCTTGAGTTGTCCAGGACAAGGCTCGCCTGTACATTTAGTAGTAGTAGGCATCGATAATAATTTCAAATGATACTTGGACAAAATGTCTATTATTGGTATATCAAATTTTAATCGATGTAGATATCTGGTTGACACACAAAAATATGTGGAACAACATCACGTTTCATTATTATTTTTCCACCCATTAATTTAAAACGTACATAATTTTCCATGTCTTCTTCCAGCTAAATAAACATTTTATTAATGATAACATAACCTAACGTAATTTACCTATAACTTACTTCAAAGTGGTCTTCACAACAAAAAAATTCACTCTTGGGTTTGGGCATATCACGTCTTGCTGCTTTAAACCATCGTTTTTTACGCTCATACTCTTGAGGCACACGAACAAATGTTTTGTTTGGTGTACTTTTAGAAGTGCTTGTACAACGGGGCACAAAACACCACTTATTCTGAGACCCGTACATAGCCATTCACTTATGTTTTTATTCAAAAACTTAAAATTTTAGTCACTAAATTATTGTCACGCACTTTTTCGTTTATAACCACGTAAATAAAATTACAACACGCACGAATCAGGTATAACACAATACTGCTGCCAGCTGCGCTGCACTGTTCATATGCGGTGTGACGTCAGACCGCCATAACCTTGGTAAATCCCGTTTTGGCGCGAATTTCTAGCGTTTGAATTTCAAATGGCTTTTTTTGTTGAAAATAATTTTTTTTCAATTTTTTTGAAGATACTATAAGATTTATAGGTACATTAACTACCATTTTTTCTATTTTCTAAAAAACATGAAAACCCAATTATTATTTCAGTGGATACGTTTTCGTCCATCCATATAAAAATACAGGATCTACTATATTAGTCCACCGAGACTATTGTACTTCAAAGGTCAACAGTCGATAGATAACTGGAGTTTGCATAAATCCTTACATAGGGTATAATGTAGTTAGACAAATAGTGGTGTTATATCGAACCTCGCGTCCTCAAAAACACGACAGCATGTCTTAGAAAACGCCGAGACAGTAAAAGGCTACGGCAGTGCATAAATAGACGTATGTTTTCCAATATATTCAGAATCTGGGCGTTAATTACGCTAGACGTTATGCGACATAAAACGCCTGCATAAAAGGGCTCTAGGTATTAACTCATGAACAGGTATTTTCAAATAACTTCCAATGAATTATTCTATGGTATACATTTTTTGCTCTGACCGCATTATTGAAATGAACTTCTGGAGCTACCTTTTATATATATTGTTCCTGTCGGAATTATTGAATCTCATTTAACAAAACAGTTCAATGGGAATTATTTGGAAATAAGTATTCAAGAAATCAATGTGTGTATGTATTTGGAGTGACATTCACTAGGACCTAAAAGATCTATTTTGCCCCCTTGCTTCTACCTTCACCTATTTCTTCCAATATTATATTGGGACTGATTCCGCAAAAGTGTTTAGGCCCCCAGAAGGGTATTTCAGTCCCCCTCTTTGCTAGTTCATCTGCTATTCCATTTCCTTATATTCCAGTGTTGATACTCATTGATGTCATTCAATCACTTCGGTACAAGCGGAGATATAATTTCCCAAAGTTATTAACTTTCAGTCATCAAATCGGTGCACGCGAATTCCCGTCAGGTTCCTTAATGATCCTAATAATACACTTGAGTTCCCGTCCGACACTTGCAGGTATCTTAATCTCACACTCGAGTTCCCGTCCAGTCTATTTAATCCGCTTCCAGGTAAACTAAATAGTTCTGAAAATTCCAGTAAATCGTTATTGGGATGCTAAGGGGGGTCTCAGTACTAATTATTATAAATATATATTTCTTCCTTTATTGATATTCATATTTCCGAACGTTTGTTGTCGTTAGTGATACACAAAATGCTTGAAGTAATACTAAGTGAAAAAGGTAAACCCCTTCTGGTACTGAACAGTTTTAAATTCTACAAATATCGTTTATTAAAGTCTTCTGGTGAAGTATCTTGGTGTTGTGTGAGCAAAAATTGTCGCGCTAAGGTGTATACACCATTGGAGAAGAAGAAAATTTAGTGTTTTCTAAAGCTGGCGGTGGACATGAGCACAATAGTGTGAACCTGCAACTTTTAAACCGCCAGAAGTTAAGTAACGGACTAAAAAAGAACATGAAAAATAGTGTCTATGAAAGGCCTTCGAAAATTGTTCACAGGGAGTTGGATCGGCAAAATACAATGCTGGAAACGCTTACAAGCCGAGATATGACATATATAAGGAATAATTTGGGTAAAGCAAGAAGAAGCAATTTTCCAAAATTACCCACATCTACTAGAGAATTGCAAGAATGTTTGAATCTACTCAACTCAACATTGTCAGTGCCAAAAATGAACCATTTGTACTGATCAACAACATAAAACACAAAACAGTAGTTTTCGCATGTCCTAGTAACGTGTCATTTATGTGCCAACACTCAAAATTCTATATGGATGGAACGTTTGACTACTGCCCAAAATATTTTACTCATCTGTTCACAATTCATGTTTATAACAACGCTACATATATTCCGATGGCTTTCTGTCTATTTAAAAACAAGCTGAAATCGACATGTAAAATTATTTGATCTTATTACTAAAAGTAACGAACTTGGAAGTACATTTTTGCCGGAAATTATAGTTATAGACTTTGAACAAGCGATTCAATCCAGTGTTAAAGAAAGCTTTCCAAATTCGAAGATTATTGTTTGTAGATTTCACCTATCACAAGCGTGGTACAGGAGAATAGGACAGGGGTTATCAACTGAATACAAAGATGGCAGTTCCGATATTGGAAAATGGCTACACTATGTATATGGATTAATCTTCTTGTCGCATACGGAAGTAGGTGATACATTTTCCTTTGAACTGGCGGAAGACAAACCCGTAGGTGAAAGAGTTACGCTGTTCGAAGTCTACCTGACAGAAAACTACATAGCTGAAGATTCCAAGTTTCCACCAGAGATTTGGGCAGCAAATACATCAGACACTTCACGCACCACAAACACATGTGAAAGTTTTCACTCGAAGTTTAGACAGTATTGTCCTATAAACCACCCAAATGTATATGTTTTTATAGAAGCTATTAAAGGTATGCAAATAGATACGTATATAAAAATAAATAGTTGCAAATCAGGAGACATGCGATATAATCGGAAAAATATAGAACGCAATATAAAATTTATTAATGAAAAAATTGTTCAATTTAAAAATAAATAAATCTGTCGTTACGATTTTATAAAGTGTATACCCTATAAATTTAGTTCTATTGTAATATAATTATTAAAATAAATCTGTATAACTTCATATATTATGTATGCATGACTTTTTCACATGTATGTAGGTATGTATGACGGGAATTCGAGTGACAGCTTAACGTACCCTAATTATGACACAGGTAGAGTGGTTATCCTGACGGGAATTCGCGTGCGTCCCATCAAATCATCAAATCAAATCGCCCATTACCTGGAAAAGGAGTGTCGAAAAATCGCAGAGACAAAACGTGTTCATTTTCACCCAAAAAATGTATTGGCGATATCTATTGTATATTTTTTGCGCGATTGATCTTTTTTGTTTATTCAAAGCATCGATTGTCAGGACGGTAGTTTGTGTTTAATGGTTTCTAAGTCTAACACGTCGGTAAGTGATTTACTTACCGTTCAGACGTCGGTTAGTAAATTACTTACCGACGTCTGAACGTTTAAGTGGTCCTAAATAATATATTATTTCATTCATTACACAAAAGGAACAAAAAAAATTAGAATATTTATATTTTTTAATGAACAGAATCGAACGGAACAATATAAAAAGTGATAAATAAACTAAACAATTTCACCAAAATGCTAAATTATATTTTAAACTGATCGAGAAGTATGAATGTCACTTTTGACATTTCGTTCATTCCGAGGAAATTTAAATTATTTTATCCGAAGCTTATTTCAATACGATCGCTCAAAAAATGGTATAAGCATTTCAAACGTTAAGGGTAATACCGGTCTCCAGCAAAAACATTGCTGTCGACCGGTAAACAACCCTTACCGTTCTTGATACTCAATATACTATGTTTTTAATCATGTAATAAGTATTCTACATCGGTTTTATATAATATGTAAGCTCATTCACTATGAACACTCTGTTAAAAGGGAAATAATTAAATTTTGTTCAAAATATTTTCATATTTTAGGGATCAGATGGCTACAGCTTTTTGGCTCGAGTTGGTTAAAATGCCTTTTATTGTTGCTTTTATTCCCAGATGTTGACGACGCTTGGAATACAAGGGACAGTCTACTAGTATGTGCTCAACTTTTAAAGAAGAATGGCAATGTTGGCAGTTATGCGTGAGACGGCTGTGACCGATACGGAATCACCTGGTAACGACCTTCTCATTTCTTCATAAATCGGAATCGATTTCAGTTGGTTTGGATTAGTAATCAAAGGGCTAGTTTTCATTCCACGTCTCTCTTCCATCTCAGCCAACTTTTCTGATAGATACTCACTTTTGAGGCAGCAGCAGCTCCGAAATTTTGGATTGATTTGCATTCATGAATTTTCACTTTTCTGTACCAATTTTAAAACCTCCATTAATAATTTGGAATTGCTGATATCGATTACACAAAAAAACAAAGACAATTTTAAATCACAGCTGTCAGGTGAACATGTTGCTTAAACGTTATTTTTGTATAATAGAATGTATTACATTGAAAGGGTATGAAAGAACCCACGCCAAGGGTGTTAAATACAACAAATGATGATGGATGACCGTGGAGATTAACACGTTACATTAATCTTTCATGTGATATGGAAAACGGCTTGGGTTGGCGAGACTATCTACTGCAAAACACGATTCCTTGTAAGCTATCAAAATTAGATAAATAGGTAGGGGAGATCTAATGTATACGAAAATGTTCAAGACTACTATCTTTCCAAGTAGCATTAACAAAATGAACTTTCAGATAACGATTTTAGTGAAATACTACGGGACTTAACTAAGATTTACAAGCTATGGGTTTTTAAGTTACTAATTAGATATAAAATACATTGGGATTGGTGTATTATTTTGTGAAATTCGACGAAGACAATTTGTGAATGAGCTTATGGTTTGTACGAAAATTTGTACACTAGCATCATCTTCTTGAATAAAGGGCATGAATTGGAATATAAGAAATCAAAGGCTACTGTACATTTTCCTAAGATATACTTGGACTTAGAGTGTAGGTAGTTCAAACTGCAGTATGATTAAAAATCATTGACTCACTTAGGCCCGCACCGTACATAACAGAAAAGTCGTGTGGTGTATGACAGCGCCGGAAAGCCTTAAAACTCAACAGTAAAAAAAAGATGGAACAGAAAACATTATTGTCAAAACTAAATATATAGTGCTTTTTTATTTCTTGTGTTTTTGTATCATCAATTGAGATACAAAAGTTTTCAGTAATAATGTTAGAAGATATTTTTGTTTATAATAATTATGTCGATTACCTCAATGATAAAATACTTGTATAGCTTCAACTTGTGAATTATAAAAATGAAATAAATATATGGAAATTTTTCTCAGAATTATTTTCCAATTGTGGATAATAATACCTACCCCACCCGTATCTATACTCACATAATATAAACGTGATACAAATTTGGTGCGTTATTTTAAATTTGCTAGGCGTGGGCCTGGACTCAATACATAATATAATCAGTAAAGATCCAAGCTCGAATGACTGTGGAATTGGTAATAATATGGGTAATTCAGTGAATGAGTGGTTAATATTTTTGAAAATAAGTGATTTACTCAAATATTTTGGAACGGAGTATGAAAAATTATTGAGATGAAGGAAATGTGAATTTTAGCAGAATCTTATTAGCAAAACCTCTAGATCTACCGATCCAAAAACTTCTTGATTTTATATAAAAAAGCTAGGAATCATCCAAGAGTTGGATATCATTACCTGCAGCAGCATAGGAATATAACATTGTTCAACGAGTAGGGAAGGCTAACATTCTTGGACGACTGTGAAGATTGCTAAGTCGAGGCAGAAGCTGAACTTAGCAGCACAGAGTCTAGAAATGTGGCTTTTCCTCCGACGTAAACGTACTTTTTTTCCGCAAATCGCTTGGAACTCGACAGATTTTAATTAATATTGAAAAAATCACATTACAATCACATTACAATCACATCACAATCTAATTCCAATATGGAGGATCATCCAAGATGATGAACTTGTTATTTTTGTGTACTACCACAGTATGTGTATTAAATGGAAGGGTTTGCTGAGGAGAACAAAAAAACTAATACAACCTCACATCACATCCAAAAACTGGGGAAAGGTCAGATTGATAGAAGGTGTAATTATTAAAGAATTATATTGTACTCAATTAACAGGCAAACCACAATGTGACAACGACGCATTTAATGAAATGTACAGACATAGAAACATTCCCAATCATACCTAAAAAATAAGTTGTCCACCCAGAACTGCAGTGGAACGCATCTAATATGATCATTACAGTGAAGCAGTTTCAAGCGCGATTGATTAACTTAGATGGATGGCCATTGAGACACCATCGTAGAGACCGCACAGCCTGCAGCGTAGTGGCATGTCACAGCTCGCAGTCATTATACCAATGAGCACAGAGTATAATGTAGATATGCTGTCAATCGGGGAAAACGTGAATCCGAGGTCCCGAGGCCATCAATGTTGGGCTCGATGAAGAACCTTAGCACATGTTCCGCATACTGCTTGTCTAGCTAACCAACACTTTTGGGTTGGTTTTTGCTGCTGAAAGTGACTTTGAAACCATACTCATCTCTTTTTGTCTGGTGTTAACTAATTAAGCCAATTTTATGACTATATGACTTTCAAAACTATAGATGTAACTGTTTTTGTTTCATATTTCAATTGCTCTATTCGTTATTTTGAACTAAGCAAATAGCAGCAACTTCTGGCTCTTTCCGAGGTGAAATGAGATGCACAAGCTAATGTCTCAGAAACATGTATTTTTTTCCAGGCTTACACTGAACTTCCTTATTATATCAAAACAGCTCAATAAACATGCATTGAAATCTGGGACTTACTAACTAATAGTTTTTTGATATATTATACTAATCACTATGGACCAAATACGATGTAGTGAGAAATAATTCTGCTCAGCAGGAGAAAGACTTCGTGAAGCATACCAAACAGGTTTTCCATTTTGGAGCAAACATACTCTTAAGCCATCTTCACAGGCATCATACTGAATGGTAATCGGCAGTTCAGGATAAAACAATGCTAACACTGGGTTGCGACTTAATATTATTTCCATCGATTCAAATGCTTCTTCTTGCCCCTCATTCCATTGAAATTCCACATCTTTTCGTAAAAGCTCACGTATTGTAACTGTAACAGTTTCCGCATTGGGTATACATTTTTCGAGAAAATAATCAATACCAAATAATCGTTGGATATTATCTTTATTTGATGGCTTTGACATTTTCATAAAGGCCTGAACTTGATTTTTATTAAGACGTAGCCTTTAATCTTGAATTATTTTTCTGTTTATTTGAACTTACACCAATTTCTCTAGAGTTGAGCTACACTTTTCGTAAAATTTCATTGTGCTCCTGTTAATCAACTCGAACAATATATTATCAAAATTCACATTTCGGATATTTCTTGGTTTCGTTAATTAATCATATCCAAATTTCTAGGATCGACACATAGGCCATTGGTTAGCAGGAATGGCACAATGGGCCCGCCAGTGGCCTCAGTGCCGGAACCTTGGCTTGAGTTGTCCAGGACAAGGCTCGCCTGCACATTTAGTAGTAGTAGTAGTAGTAGTAGTAGTAGGCCATTGGTTTGAAACCATCGTTTTGAATTGTGTAGTGTTCTCAAAATTTGAATAGAGGCTTTCGCTTGATGTAGATACATACTAAATAATGAAATGAAAAGAAATTGTTAAAATCTACATTATATTGAACTTGAAGTTGTGATGCGTTTCGCTAACACAGTAGCTTTCTCAAATGAGTGGAGGTATAATCAAAAAATCTCCAATTCATACAGTGTCTTAATACTGAATTGAACGTACCTATATTGACAAAAGTATTATATTCTATTTACATGGAAATAAAAAGCATTAAATAAAGTATTCAACACGTTTACCTGGAAATTCATTCACAACAATCTTACCGGAACCTTTCTAGGTAAAAAGGTTTAATAAGAGAGGATGGTTGATATCTATCTGGTCGTTGGGAGAATTATCTTGATATTTGTTTTCATTCATCTCAAGAGCTTCTAAACTTAAGTCTAGATGGTTGTTCAACCTACGTTTGCTACGGTCTTGTGATTTGGGACAAATTAACGATCAGAAGAGTTGTGACGGTGCATGTATGGATGAATATAGCTCCTGATTTAACAAAGACAAAACACTCAAAATTCAACCACCATCTGGGGTGAGTAGTTTATCCGATATCTATTGGGACTTGATAACAAACACTGTTACTTATTTAGACCATTTTCTTCGGATCTTCTTCGCATTTCACTTTCCGTTCATTTCTTTTGCTTCCTTTTCTTCAATATTACTTCTTTAACTTTGACCGGATATACTTACCTACTTCAACTGCAAAGCAGAGTACCACCTGTGGTTAACCCCACTAGGATTTTAGACGTGCACACACAAGCAAGACCTTTCTGAGGTGTTAATTTATTGATGCCTATAGTCTAGAGTTTATGCTTTTTGTTACCGTTATTTGTGAAAGTGAACCTCACAATTTTCCATTAACTGAGTTAACTGCATATAAGGGCATTCATAGTATATCCTGTATAGTTCTTCCTTCACTTATCAACATAAGGAATATTCTAGTATTTGGAACAGATGATTATCTTTACTAATATAAGTCAGATATCCTAATATAAATAGTACCATGCTAACTAAGTATACATTTATAAATTAATACTCTCAAGTAAACACATCTAATCCCAGGAGTATACTTGTGCGGAATGTTTATCTTTATTAATATCACTATTGTAATACCTTTTTTTATTAGGCAAGCCAAGCGCTGTCAATCTGTGAGTTCATAGAACAACATTCAGCACACAGAATATAGATCCTCACCAAAAATGTCCACCTAGTAGATTAATTACACCTTCCACCTAGAAGATATGGATCA
>CAJUYH010003687.1:0-30911 GCA_910591685.1 Galerucella tenella | reverse complement strand
GAATAATTTGGAAATTTTCAAGTTGTTTTTACTTGGATTTATCTCGTGTTAGCACCGGAAAATTCTATTAACAATATTATTTATATTTATCGAAATATTCAGGAAATTATTAATACATTATTTCATGTGTGTACGTTGTGAAAATACTTCTAGTTCGATTTCCTGTTCCGACACTGGCAATTCTGCAATTCGTCCACGAGGCACAATTACATAAAATCAGCAAATAGTATTTAGGAGTACTCGTGACATTATAACAAAACTTTTTGCCGCTACTATTTGATAATGTTCACATTTTACGTTCGCTTCTTCAAGTACAATGACGTACATTATTCACCAGTTAATTATAGGAGTGGATAATGAACAGGTCATTTGACACAGATAATAGTATATTATACACCAAGGTGGGGAAGACTATTATTATTGACTGAGCACCAAAATTATTTGCGAGGTTTACACCATGGTGTACCGGGTGGTCCAATAAGCCGATCTCTCGGCTATATATCAGAAACTATTCATGTTATAACTTTAGGAGAAAAAATTCCTTGGTAAAAGTGGCGAAGAGAAATCGCTGGAAATAACTTTCAAGTTTCTAGGTTAACCGCTAGGGGGCGTAATCTGCGTAGAAAAATGTAAAAACCAAGTTTTTGTGAAATATGCCCAATTATACCAAGTGTGGAATAAGTAAACTAGAAAGAGGCCTAAATTCTGCACAAATTTGTTCAAGTATTTTTTTTAATTTTTCCAAATAAATGGTGGGGGGAAGTGTTTTTGGATAAACACTGTAGACTAATTAATTACATCTACTATGAAACAAATGCATTTAGTTTTAAATTGTCATAGGTAGAGATTACTTTCAATTGAGAAAAATTAAAATTTGTTTTTCTTGAAAATGTTTAATGGAAACACAGTCATTGTAAATTATAATGGAACTGGATTAAATCCGTGACAAAATGGCGCAAACCGCATGTTGATAGCTTTTGTCGAAATCAAATATAAATAGAAACGCAGAAACATAAGTAAGGATAGTATAAAGCTAAAACATGAATAGTTTCAGATACATAGCCGAGAGATTACTCTCTGTACACGAAATTTGCCCATGATTTTTTGTTTTTTGTTAGTGTCTTGGCAGCTAACCATGTTGTCTCTCGTTTCTTCAATATATCTTCTAATACTCCATCCCATGTTTGCTTCGGTCTTCCTCTTTTCCTAGCTCTTTGTACTTTGGATTCTCACACTTGTTTGACAGGCCTCTTATTATTCATTCTTTAAAGATGCCCCCACCAGCTAAGTTGTCGTTTTTCAATGAATTCCAGCATTGGCTCTATTTCCAGGTCTTCTCTTATTTTTGTATTTCTCATCCTGTCTCTTTTTGTAACACCCCTGACTCTTCTAAGATACTTCATTTCTACGGCTTGAATTTGACTCTTTTGTCGCTGTGTGAGCACCCATGATTCACATCCGAATGTGAGGATTGGTCTAAATATAGTTTTATATACATTCATTTTTGTTTTTCTTGATATTTCTTTTTTGTTTATAAATGACCTGTTCATTGCATAGTATAATTTCAAAGTGCTTTGTATCCTATTATTAATTTCAATATCCTGTTTTCCGTTTTCTTGAATTTCCACTCCTAGGTATTTGAAGCTTTTCACCTGCTCAATATTTGTTCCATCTATTGCAATCTTTATTTCCCTACTGTTTTTACATATGTGCATCACTTTTGTTTTGTTCTTATTTATGTTCAACCCATTTTCTTTTAAAGTTTTATTCCATGTGTCCAAATTCTGTTGTAGGTCCTTTTCCGAAATCATCTGCAAAGGCTTCTTCAGCGATGTTTATTCTTTGTAAATTTCTGTAGCCTATATGCAGCTTTTTCATCTTAGGTGAACATTGTTTTATAATTTCATCCATGAAGGTAATAAATAATAGTGGACTTAATCCCCCTCCCTGTCTTAATCCTTTTTGTGTTATGAAATTTTCTGAGATTTTATTTTCGCGAATTACACAGCATAAGTGGTTTTTATATATATTTTCTATTATTCTTATTGTCTTCTTGTCAAATCCTCTATTGTTTAAGATGTCCCATAACGCTTCACGTGGTACCTTATCGAAAGCCTTCTCCAAATCAATGAAACCAACATAAGCTCCTTTATCTTGTTGTAGTAATTTATCTGCTAACAATTTAACTGTAAAAAGATGATCTTGTATGCTTCTCCCTTTTCTGAAACCACTTTGTGATTCTTCTAATGTACTTTCTATATGTGGTCTCAGTTTCTTGTCTATTATTTTCTCATATATTTTCATAGCAGTGCTAAGTAGGGTTATTCCTCTGTAATTGTTGCAAATTTGTTTGTTCCCCGATTTGTAAATTGGTAAAATCAGTGCCATTTTCCAATCATCAGGTATTTGTTCTTCATCCCATGGCGTATTGATTATTTCGAGTAAATAAACCATTCCTTTTTGAGAAAAAATTATTAACCACTAATAGAGAAATTCAACTTCTCAATTGGCTAGAAGAAGCAATCATTGTCAACTTCACAACTAGTAGTGGAAAAATTGTAGTTTATAGTTCGTATCTTATTGAATTGAATAAACCAGGTAAAAATGACGTTTGAGTACTACGAACAGAACACTTTATCGCTATAACTTTCTAATCCGAAAGTGGTAAACTAAGGCGACTTTATTAAGGGCGACTTTATTAAGAACCTCCTGTTATGCGTGTTATTTATGTTTATCATCAGGGCAACTGTCACAAGACGTGGACTTGCCCTATATTTAATACTAAATGGAACCAAAGATTACAGAATAAAAATATATTTTTATTCTATAATCTTTGATGGAACTAACATAACTTTGCTGTGACTGCGATAGTGCATATTTTTCTTAAAGCAGCTAAAGTAGGATGAGAACTTTATCAACCTTTTATCTCATTGATAACATGAAAAAATAATATAGAATTTTAAGTAAATGTTTGTTATAGTACAGTAAATATTACATGAGGTGAGTCTAGACGTATCTACAACCATAAATAAACAAGAAAATTATTATTTGACAACAGTATTACTTGATATACCGATGTGACAGTGTAATATAGCAACTCCCAGGAATCTCAGATATTTGTTGTCATTTTCCTATGATAGGAAAAACAGTTTGAATATAAATTAGCATGACTAGTATTTTTGCATTTCTAATCTTAAACAAAAAAAAACGTATGTAATTATGTAGAGTATGGATTGAAAACAAATTATGAAAATTCATGTATGTTAAATATGTTGATTAGGGAAATAATCGGAAAATAACTCAAATTGGGTTTCATTGTTTTTTTATTTTTCAAATATCTAACAATCTAAATATAACCTTGTAATATACAGTGTGAACCATTTTGTTTGGAAGCACTCCTGTAAAATCCGCATTTCTCGACCGATTTTGATTTAATTTTTTTTGTTAGATTCAGTATTAAAAACAGTGTTTTGGCACAAATTTTCATAGCTTAATTACTATTTTCAAGGCCCTCTATTTTAATTTTTCCTTGACAAAAAAGACAAAAGTACATTAGGCATTTTTTTCTCAAATATAACTATACCACTGAATTCAGAATCATCACAAATGTAAACTACCAAAAATTTATAAGAAAATTTTTATTAACAATAAAGTTATTACAACATGAATTTGGAAAAAGTGGTATTTCCATTAATTTTTCAAGTAGAATGTAGACAAATTTTGAAAATGGCAACATGGTAATCAGAAACAAGGACTTAAACATATTGCACAGTGAAAATTCGAAGCCGATAACTTAACCCGTTCTGGAGTTATTGCTTCTGAAAGTAATGTAAAATTGTGCTCAATAATTTGGATTGCTGGCAAAGTAGTCTATGACAATACCAAAGATTACAGAATAAAAATATAAGATGTTTCACTCGTTCGAATTTTTATCGCGTAAAGCACCGATGCCGCTGGTGACTTGGATGGTACAATACGTCGCTACGTCCTTACTTGCATTTAATTTGGCATATTATACGGGACGTAGCCCGTCGAGCGCTGTTATTTTAGAACGGTGTTTATTGGTTGTTCGTGTTTTATATTTATGTTGTATAGATTTTTTAAATTTATTAATTAATTGTTGAAATGAGCAAAAAGTCATATTAATATTTTTCTCTTTAATAGCAAAGCTTAAACACTGAATATTTTGTAATATTTGCTAATACAAAATTACGGATTCATTTTTATAATAAGAATATTATATAAACAAGTACATTAAGCAAGAAAACACAAAAAATCAATTCTATAGCTAACCAAAGTGGAATTGGTCAGTTCCTTTTGAACGAATTTACTAAATTTTCTTTTCATCATCCATCTAATCAATTTCCTTTCAAATATTATGCCAGTCTCTATACCAGAGTCCGTATATATTTTACTCTCAAATGTATATTGAAAGATTTGAAAGACAATAGATTAAATTTAACACATAAACCAAACTCCAAACTTAGTAATTTACAACATTTATAAAATGTTTTAATAAAGGTATCCTGCAGCTGCGTCTATTTTTACTGTTTTAATCTTGTAAATCCAAAACATACGCGTTATTTGAAGATCAAAATTTAAGATGTAGTGGCCCTATTATTCTGGTGGCTAATGAGTATATTTAATTGAATTTGTGATAAATATCTGCTAGATTATCAATAAATATCACAAAATTACTAAGATGCTGGATAAAAACTGTGAATTGATTCATTTTAAAAATACAAGTTTCTTTTTTACTTCCTTTTTCAAATTCATATCCCGTACATTTTTCGAAATAATTAACATTTAAAAATAAACCTTTGTTATAAAGAATCCTATTAATTTAAATATATATTTCTCCAATTACCCCTGTATAGCTTAAAATAAAATAAGCTTTTCGAACTTACCTGGTATCTACCGGTCTCGTTATTGACAACAAAAGCGAGTCGTAAATATAATTTACGAGAGCGGCGTCCGTTTGGGACAGCAACTTGAATCAAACCGCCCTGGAGTGAAACATCTTATATTTTCATTCTGTAATCTTTGACAATACGGCAATTAAAATTTCTTGTCTGCAATTTTTTTTAAATACATTTGGTCACTGCTCCAGCCTCAATAAATCCTTTTTTTACTTGAGTGTACTACAAAGCAGCAAATACAGCGATCTGGATGTCTCCGATTACCTATTTCTATTACTTCTCGTTCACTTCTGTCATTGTAACCACAAAAAAGTACAATTTCAACTTAGTCTTGAATAGTTAGATAGTTTAATATTTGGAACACTTAGTACTCACTATTTCATACAAATTTTACTGACTGGCATAAATAAAATTTCAAAATTAAAGCCTACTTGCGAGTCGTTGATTTCATGATTCATTTATACTATACTATATAGTATATCGTACTATACTTTTTATACTAAACTTATTTTTATATGCCTGAATCTTTTTAAATATATATTGTAATTATTGTAACTGTAATGAGGCAAATAAAAAAATTATTATTTTGTTAATAAATGAAATTATTAAGCATAATTTTACATCACTTTCAGAAGCTATAACTCCAGAACGGGTTAAGTTATCGGCTTCGAATTTTTGCTGTGCAATATGTTTGAGTCCTTGTTGCTGTTTACCATGTTGCCATTTTCAAAATTTGTCTACATTCTACGTAAAAAATTACTGAAAATATCACAAAAAAAAATTAAATGTGGATTTCACTGGGGTGCTTCCAAACAAAATGGGTCACACTGTAAAAGTTAAACAGAATTACGAATAAAAATTTCAATTGATTATTTCACAAAATATCTTCATCAAGTTATAAGGGAAAAATTCCTTTGCCTATAGCGTCCACGATCATAGGAATATCCTATGAAGCCTGATTAATGACCGATCAAGCAGTCATTTCGATTTCGTGCGGTTCCCCAGTACCTAATCCACTGTCAGAAACATCGGCGACCAATAGAAACCCGGAAGTCAGAACGCCTGACCACGCTCTATTTGCGCGGGCTCTTGGTGGTCCAGCAAATTATTTTTTCTGTTGTTACGTAGTTGGAAACAAGCGCAAACTCAGCCTAAGAAGTCCTAATATTTTTTTTTAATTTAAAATTTATAATTTACTTCAAAACAACAAAATTATCAGACGATCTTGATGGTTGTAATCAGAGAAATAATTATAAGTAGACAAGATAGCCACAAATTGTGACACTTCAATTTTTCTATTCAATTAGATAAAAATAGTGATCCACACGAACTTTGGATCTGAAAAAGTTCCTGTACAATTTTTTGTATCATAGAAAACAAAAAAAAAAGTCGATCTAAAAATAACGTCAATTATTATGAGATTCCAACATCAAAATGCGCTTGTGCCAAAACCTTGGAAACTATGTTTACGATCTAGAAATAAATAAATTAAGTACTACGTTCATGATAAATGGATTGTTTCATGCAATTTACGTAGTATTATAAACAAAAATGGAAATCCGTTTCCACCATTGAGTTTAATCTGAAAAACAAGTAAAATAATAGAAGAAGTCTACTCCCCAAGCCCAAACTTGCTTATCGACAATACAGTGGACATTTGAAAATGAAACAACAGGACAAAAGCACGCTGAACTATTCCTTAAAAGCTTTTCGGTCAATCTGTCACACGACCTACTATGTCTAAGTTGGTCAAAGTCGAGAAATGACGAGGTTGATGGTGGGAATGCTGACCGGACATTGTAAGCTGAGGAAACATATGCACACAATTGGCCTAGCAGATGACAGCCTAAGCAGGTTCTGTCAGGAAGAAGACGAAACCGTGGAGCACATACTCTGTGAGTGCGAAGGCCTAGCAAGGGTGCAGTTTCACCTACTCGGAGAAGAAAAGCTGAGGACAGAGGGCTACGCAAGGGAGGTATCCAGACTAATAGGCCTAATAAAAAGATTAAAGCTAGATATTGAGCTCTAAATATAGGGAGTACCACAATAGATCTGCAAAGGTCGCAGTGGGATAGAACAAAGAGCCACTCCATTATCCAAAATTCAAATTATTTTTTTGGCTTTTCAATCCTCAAAGAGCCCTTGCTGTATACTGTTATTATAACGTGAAGCGGTGCACTGCCATTTTCCTATGTTAGGTTTTACTTGTTGGAGTTTAGATGCTTTTCCATTCCGTATTCCAGTTGTTAAGTGTCTGGTGTCGAAAATAAGGTTTTAAATCTGAAGCATGCGTGTGGTATGTGGACTTGTTTGGTTGGTTTGCTGCGATACGGGCATATTCGTCTGCTGTTTCGTTCCCTTTTATTCCCGTATGAGATGGGACCCATAGGAAAGCAATCTCTTTGTTAAGATGACTTAAGTTGTAAAGCTCGTGTTTGATGTATGATGCGCTTGGATTTTTTGTGTATGTTTTGGTTAGTAAAGTTACAGCATTAAGTGAGTCGGTAATTATGAGGTGTTTGTCCTGGTGGCTGTTACGTATTAGTTTTGTAGCCTCTAGAATTGCGTGAAGTTCGCCTGAGAGAATGCTTGCAGTGTTTGGCAATTTTTTTGCAGAAATTATATTTATATTTTTAGACCGAAGTACCGGGTGTCTGATTTAGAGAGGTAGGTATAACATCGCATTTGAAAAAAGTTGAAAACAAAACTATTATTCAATTACCGCCACCTAGTGCCCAGTAAAACGATTATATAATATTTCATTTGGCATTTAATTCCCTTCCAAATGATATAAAGTTTGTCAAAATCTATAAAGCGGAAGAAAAGTTATGATATAGTCTGTTTCTTATTGTCTGACAGCACGCGAAAAGGTCACAGATGCTAGTCAGGTAGTAAACCATAAGCGTCACCGTTCTTCTAAGGAATTTATTTACTATTTAATTTTATACCCGATCTGATATATAAAGGTAATATGTATATATAAGGTAAATTCGGTTAGTTAAAACAACAACTAACATTTGTAGAGTGCATACAGCTAAAACAATACATTATTTTTGAAATAATCTTGTAACGCAACTATTCTGACTGAATATTTCATTAATTATCTTGAGAATTTGGCGCAGGTCAATTCTTGGGAGAAATAGTAACAAACCATTTATCAATTCATATTCCAGATAATTACTTTCTGATTTTCGAAATGTTGATAATAAAATTTCCAAGAAACATTACAAAGGGGTCCTACTAGGATTAGAATTTTAGTATTTACTTGTAAAATTCTTCGGATCACTCTGTAAGAGATGAATTTCTATTTGAATATTTAATGAGGCTACTGTGCTGTCAGACACTAAAAAATAAACTATAGCTTTATTGAGTCAGCCTTCCCACTCACCCCTACCAATTATTTTACAAGTTAGAGAAACAAGAACTGGTGCAAACTGATGTAAAATGATCTAATGATCCTAATGATTAGGAAGTTCTTCCAAACGTAAACACAACTCTTTTCTCTTGTTAACGTTTTTCGTTTCAAATGACTGTGTGGGCGTGGAAACGCGAATAGTTCACAATAATAATGATCCTAATTCATGTAATCATAATATTTAATTGATATGCGTACATAATAATAACATACATGCTATCATGATATTGCAGCATGGTAGTATCCGATTAAAGTTTGTACAGGGTCGGCTTTACCCAACAAACTATCCAAAGTTGAGATTTTTTTATGATATACAGTGTGTCTACTTAAGTTGGAACCATATGGAAAAAAAATTTATTTTTGGTTTTATGAAAACATTGTATTCTTGATAAAAAGTTCTGTAGGGTTCAAAACTTAAAATGCCACTATTAGATATGAATTGTTTTCAAGGCATATACGAGGTTCGTCAGAAAATTGAAATTTTTATTGATAAATGGTTGTGATTACATCTTTGAATAACACTTTTAATTCAACATAGATAAAGTTTGATTGAAAATAAAGGTAGAAAAATTTCTATTTTTTGACAAACCTAGTATATTTTGTATAACACTACTAGGATGTATTGTGTCAGTGTCAGTGTGAAGTTGGACGTCAAAAAAGTAAACCAGAGTTACGCTATAAATTAAAAGAAAAAAGATGTCCACTGAAATTGTGAAAATCGAAAAATTTGAGTATCGAGCAATCATCAAATACTTGTCCTTCGTCCTCTCCAAGACCTAAGAAATTTCGTGTCCAAAAATCTGCTGGAAAAGTTCTTGCTTTAGTTTTTTGGTATTGCCATGGAGCAATCATGATTGATTTTTTGGATAAGGGTATGATATTATTACTGACCACTCTACGGGAAAAAAATTGAAGAGAAAAGACGCGGAAAGCTATCCAAAGGTGTTTTGTTTTTGCAGGACAACGCCCCTGCGCACAAATCTTATGTTGCCATGCAAAAAATTCGTGATTTAGGGTTTGGATTACTAGAACACCCCCCTTATTCACCTTATTTGGCTCCGTTCGACTATCATCTCTTTCCTCAACTGAAAAAAAGGAGGAGGTAATAAAAGCTGTGGTGGTCTGGCTTGCAGAGCAAGAAGAAATATTTTTTTTGAAAGTATCCAATTAAGAAGAGAATATGTTGAGAAATAGAATATTTCGACATTGAAATTTTGTTTGGTTCTATAGTAGGATAAGAATTTTTCAATAAACATATGTATATATTCGATCATTCAAATACTGAGTATTTATTTTCATTTTTTTTAGCAAACATATGATAATTGACCTATTTTATGCAAAATTTTATTGAAATTGGACTCTATCCTATTTATTAACGTTAGATTGAATTTCCATTTAAATGTTTTAATAGAAAAAAAAATAGTAAAGAACACCTATGAAAATATGCAATACTGCGAATTCTGTGATTTACAACATTGTCAATATATAAAAGCAAATAAAGCATTTTCATTTGGCTATAAGTCAAGTTCACTCTTTAATGTAATATGCATTTAATGAAAAGTCTCATTCAATTTGTGGTGCTTCAGCTCAAAACAGTTGAGGAAGAAGAATGTAGATTTTGTGGCATGGATCTTCAGAATCCTAAGGCACAGCACCTAGGTGATTTTTGGATAGAAGAGGGACATTTACTCAAGTGAATGTCATATTATAACTCAAGTAACACCACATTCTCCCTCCTCCACCTAGGCGAGACTTTTCACTCTACCATTAGACCAAATGACAATCAATTTTACCTTCGACCACAGCATACCTATCGGAATTCGTGGGTGAAGAATCTCAAGATCTTTATATCCAATGTCGGCATATATTATTTATATTTTTGTCTCCCACTCTTAACTTCGCTAACCTTAGTTGAAATATAACTTACAATTTAAGAAGATAAGGATTATGTAACTGTCCTTGCTTAGATTTTATCTGCCTATCAAAATTTTATATAAAAATATCTTAAATAATTTCACATGTCATTCTATAGCATCAAAACCGTAACTATCATAGTAATGTAAACATATATACGTTGGCGAGGTTAGTTTTTCATTATTAATAATTTATTTCTATTACGTGTATCCGCAGTAGTGATTAAATACCTTGATAGTGTCTGGTTCTACATGAAATAACCAAAATCATGAAGTTTTCTTTTGTCTACGCCTACCCACTTTAAAAGAAAAAATTATTAACACACACACAACCTTTATGAGCCCGTCCCACCCAGGATGTTCCTCTCTAAGCGAGGTACATCTCCGGGGAGGACTTCCACCACTTCCCCCCATCTTATCCGATGGGTCTCATCATCTTAGTTCGCGTTTCGGCGTACAGCTCGTCTCTAGCTAAAAGGGCTAGCAGCTGGGGGCGAGCCGTCTTCTCTTTGGCCGTGTAACCTCGGTGATTTTTTCTTCGGCGGTCTTCCGTTGTGTGTGCTTGCGCTGCCTCTGCAAAGTGCGTCCTCAGCCGGCAATTTCGGCTGAAAACACTCTTATAGAGTGTGTCTTCTTTTCTTCCGATCTCTTACAAGCGACTTTAAGCCATTAGCTAAGCTAATATCTTTGTCACCTGTTCGACGATCTGTTGTTTTGTTGTTGTCGTCGTTGTTGTTTTCTTGTTAGCTGCGGCTTGGGCGTAGCTGACTCCTGTCTTCTTTACTGATGTTGTCCTTGTCTTCTGGTTGTTTGGGGCTTTTGGGCATCCTTTGTAGTTTGCCCGGTGTTCTCTCTGGCAGTTTGCGCAGGTAGCCGGCTTGGTCTTCGGTCGTGGGCAGTCGTTGGATCGGTGTGGTCCTCCGCACTTCACGCATTTTGTGTTTACGTTACACGTCGCCTGTCTGTGGTGAAAGCCTTGGCAGTTGTAGCACTGCGTCGGCCCTTTTCCTCTTCTTTGTTCTTCCCACCTGATCCTTACGTTCTGGATTATTAACCACTATTAGAGGAATTCAACTTCTCAGTTGGCTAGAAGAAGCAATAATAATTGTCAACTTCACAGATAGTAGTGGAAACAAATATTTATGAATAAAATAAAAAGTGGGGATTTCGGAATAATAATTATAATATTGTATTAAGGGGCCCAGGAAGGAAGAATGCGCAGTTAAGTATCTGGATGTAAAGTAAACGTGTACTTTCATAATTCCCACACACAGACACTTTTGTTTGTTGAGTGAGGATGTGTGACAAGCGTAACATGACGTCGAAAAAAGAACTTATGTTAATGGCAGTGGCGTGTGTAGTTAGTAAGGAAAAGTATATTATTAAACGAAAACCTCGGTCAAAATGGGTGAAGACTTGGTTAAAAAAACGGGCTACGTATTCTCATGTTAATCTATTAGAGGAATTGCGACTGGATCCCTCAGATTATCATAATTACTTGAGAATAAATCAAGACACGTACTTTGAATTATTATCTCTAGTAGCTCCTTTATTACAAAGAGAAAACACACGTATGCGGCAAGCTATAACGCCACATGAAAGAATCACTGCTACATTACGATTTTTGTCAACTAGAAGGGGCTACGAAGATCTGAAATTTTCAACAATAATTTCACCTCAAGCATTAGGTCGGATTATTCTTACTCTTAGATCATTCATTTTATGGAAAAAATGTCCAATATGAAAATACTGAACCCGACACAGTACTGGTAAAAATATGAAACGTGCACAGACTTGTTGCACATACACTTTCGTTCTTCCTCGTTCTTCCCCGTACGATGAGCACTGCACACGCTAAAAATCAAAACTATATCCTGATTCCGACCAAGCGGATTGCGCATTCCAAATTTCGAACGGCGGAAAGCCATACACACAACATTTTCACTGTACCCCGTAACACGCGCATTCAAGCCTTCGCGCTTCTTTCCTAGTGAGTGGGCCCCTTTAGAATTTCAGTTAGTAATAAACATTTCACTCTAAAAATATTATTGCTCCCTATAGAACACATGTGCAACCAAACACTCTGAAAGCTTGGGAAAAACCCCAAGTATCTTTCTAGCGGAAATTCCCGCCATAAGAAAGTGCGCCCAGTTCAATATTGATAAAGGATATAGAAGACAAAAGATTATCATAATGTCGGACAGTCAAGCAGCCATTAAAGCACTGAACTCTTGTGTAATCAGTTCTAAAATGGTGTGGGAATGCCTATACAAACTCAATGAACTAGGCGAGGAACTATGGGTTCCAGGACACACTGGAATAGAAGGAAATGAAATAGCAGATGAACTAGCAAAGAGGGGGACTGAAATACCTTTCTGGGGGCCTGAACCCTTATACGGAATCAGCCCCAATGTAGTATTGGAAGAAATAAGTAAAGCCGAGAAAAAAGAGAAGATCTGACCATTGATCTAGTAGGGCTTATACAATCAAAGACTCTTCTGAATGACTACAACCTGTTGAGATCAAATGAATGCATAAGTTAAAGTAAAACTGCGCTAAGAGTTTTAACAGGGATCCTAACAGGACATTGTCGCCTGAATGGGCACCTGAAAAAGCTCAGAATAGTGGATGAAGAATGTAGATTTTGTGGCATAGAAAAAGAAACCTTCATCCACATACTTTCCAACTGCACAGCACTTCAGAATCCTAGAGCACTGCACCTGGGAGATTACTGGATAGAAGAGGAACATTTACTTAAGTTGAAGCCTGCAGACATCCTAAAATTCCTTCGGGAAATAGGACTTAAGGAGCTACTAGTTGTGAATGTCACCCCAAAATACATACATAGATACATACATAGAACACATGTGGCATCAGCTAAAATCCAAAGAGCTAGAATCCTTCACACTTTACCACGCGTTAATAACAGAGACATCTATCGCTAATTCTATACACTCAAAAATATATTAGTTAAAGGAGAATTTCACTTTATTTATCCAGCATTAATGTGAAGCTTTATCATATTTTTATCACATTTACTTCTCGTCTCGTGTTATTTAATTAAAATTCAAAATTACGAGGTTGAGGTTAGTTCAATAACGCTGGAACTATTCTTAATTAGAAAGTTTATATATTTTTTTAAAATCCCGTTAATCCCAGATGTTGGTTGACGCGTTGTTAGTTAGTTGCCAAGGGTGGTTGAATTCCACCCATTTTGCAAACATGTGTATCAACAGGTTGCCTTTAAAATTCAGTTCGTAGACACTCAAGGTCATTGTTCAACCCCCGACCGCACTGTTGCCACGAATACGAGTTTTTATTTAAATCTAGGTCAAGTTTTATACTATTGACCGAACACCATTTTTGCTTCTGGTTATAGCTGTTATAGCCAGGGGGTTGATCAATTTTTATTAATTTTTTTTAAATAAGGGAAAATTTGTCAAAAGATCCGCAAAAATGAATGAATATGTTTTGGAAAGAAATAATTTTTGATTCGGATTGTTTTAAATATATCCTATATATTATCGGCAACAATGTATATGGCACTCAAGAACAATCAAGCGCCTATTGGAATCGATAGTAATTTGCTTTTGATAAATATCAGTACAGTCTGAATACCAACAGTCATAAAAAGTTGCGGCGTTGTCAATTTTCAAGGTTAATATGCCAGTATAACTTCAAGAGATCATTGATTAATATGCAAGGTTTCTGCATAATCGGTAAAGTAAATTGACTCTGACAAACAGGCAACAATAACATTTTTCCACTACTATAGCTGTGAAGTTGACAATTATTGCTTCTTCTAGCCAACTGAGATCTTGAATTTCTCTATTATTGGTTAATTATTTTTTTCTATTATGTATTAACTTAGGTCAATAATGGACAAACTCAAATATTTTGAGGACGTACCAAATTTTTAGTCCGAGGTCTAAATGACGTCACGTGTACTTTACTTTCGGTGGATTAAATTCAACTTTTAACGGTGTAAATACGGCACATCAATATTCGTGGACCAAAGTGACAGTTTTCCAAAAGCACAGAGTAAAAATAGGTCGCTGTCACGTAAGATCGGGTCAAAATAACCTAAAAAAGCTGAATAAAATAACTAAATAAAAAAATAAAATAAAAATCTACCATAAAATCATCGTACTAATATCAAAATCGAGAAATAAAATGCAGATACTAATTAACTTTCTGACAAGAGAAATAGAAAATATGAAAATGACAATAAATACAGAAAAAACCCAAGTAATGATAGTAACTGAAAAACAGGAGAACAATTACGAGGAATCGAAATGTAATGACAAAACATTAGAAAGAGTAACAACTTATAACTACCTAGGAAGTATTTCAACAGAAGATGGAAAAATAGACGCAGAACTTAATAACAGAGCAAATAAATCAACAAGATTATATTATTCCTTAAATCGAACATTACCAAGCCATAAATACATTGATATGAATACAAAGATGGAAATATACAACAAAATTACAGCACCAACTAAAACTTATGCCAGTGAGAACTGGGTACTGCAGAAAAAGCATGAAACAAAAATAAATGCAATGAAAATGAAACATTTAAGGAAAATAGCAGGTTAAATGAAATGGAACAAGGTAAGGCACGAAGAAATCAGAAGCATAACTACTAATCAAGACTCAATTATATCAAATATTAAAAAGAATCAATTGAACTGGTATGGCCACTTAGTAAGAATGAAGCAAGATAGAATAGCGAGTTAAGTAATGGAAATGGGAATATCAACCCAGGGATAGACCAACAGACAAAGGAAAGTTATTAGGAGAGATGAAGGCATTAGCCAGGGACAGAAAAGAATGGAAAACATGGGTTCTGGAAGAACTCCAATCCGACGCCTGAGAAGGCATAAGGATAAGAGAAAGAAAGAAAGAAAGCCTTCACCACCTTGGTGTATAATATAGGTACTATTTTCTAACTCAAGTCTTGTATTAATCTGACCTATATTTTTCTGACTTCGATTTTCATTCGGCCTTGCTAGATGACTTCTTCTCCATCCCAAGGCTTCTTTTTTTATTTTTAGGTAAAGTCTGGGTGAAACCAACCCTCGTTATTTTTTTTTATCAGAAGCTATTAAAAAGATGTATTTTTTTGCCTCGATATATAAAATCAAATCATGAAAATTTTAGGGCATCAGCGTGGAAAATACAGTTCAGAGATTATTTAGGCCACATTTAATTTTCATAAATTTCCTTTATTCGACAATGTGTCAAGGACCGATGACAGTACAATATAGTAATTAAATATATAGGGAGTTATTGAATCTTGAACTAACTGTATAAAAAAAATTCATGAGGTATATTATCGTTTTGTTAGAGTAAATACACTAGGATAAATTTTAGAAACACACATTTTCCTTCTTTTGGTTGTGTTTCTCCCTGTATATTTTATAGAGTTTTTAAATGAAAACGTGTTTTCTTTAAAACTCCGATGATTCGATTCAACAAACAAGAACCTGTCGCAATTTTCTCTGCATCTGATTTTCTTTGAGCAATTTCCATGGAGACGTCTAGATTGGCGCGTGCAATCTAAAAAAATATATATACATCTTCCTCGCTTACAAGGCCTTATTCGACATTACAATTTGAAAGTGCGTACGTGACATTGTTGTGGTATTGCGGTATTAGTAATTTTAAATTTTTCATAACATAGTCGGGTGTAAGAATTTTTTTGGCGATAGTAAACAATCGTTTAAATGAATCATATATACTAATTGATGTTATTGTAGATGTTATCGTCAATAGCTGAGTCTACGAAGGACTTGAAGCGAGCCTCAGATGCGATCCGAGCCATCTGAAGCTCGCGAGCATCTAAAATGGATAGTTGTTTAGTTAGTTGTCGCCTGGCGAGTACCTTTCAGTGCTTTTTCCTCTACTAGCTGTGAAGTTGGCAATTATTGCTTCTTCTAGCTAACTGAGAAGTTGAATTTCTCTATTAGTGGTTAATAATGTTTCTATTATTTATTAACCTAAGTCAATAATGGACCAATTCAAATATTTTGAGAACAAAAACTTGTACAACATAATTTTGTATACCCGGGAGATTGTCTTTAACATATTTGCTGCTTAAAATTACCTATCAAGATAAAATTATTTTACTATTATTTTACTAACGTATTGATATCCATCTGCAATAGTATAATGTGTCACAGGGGAGGAAACAAGGAAACAAGCACATTGAAGAATGAACGTTTGATCATATTGTGGATATTGTTAATAATGATTAGTCCCTTTTCTACTTATTATCACTACATATTTAGCACTTTAGATTTTCCATAGTTAAACGTGGCAATATCGAATGTTTTCGACTGCATTCCTTCCACGGCTTCAGATAGACTTGCCAAAGTTTAGATGTTTATAATTTAACTTCCGTAATATTTGAATAAATTGTTATTCTGTCAACATCGTTAACCTTACCAACAACCCAAACCAGAAGTAAGGAAAAAATATATAATATTTGACTAGTTTTTATTAGATCCGTATTTAAAAGTTTGATTATATAAATATATACCGTAATAATATGTAGATACACATAGTTGCTTTTAATTAAAACCATCAGTAAACACTATCAATTATTTGAAAAACAAGATAATCGAAATTCTGAAGGTTGTAAACAACAGGACGTGTACTGTGTGTTGTATCTTTTCAAGTAGTTACATGACGGAGTTTTATTAATAACAAGCTGAAAACACTTTATTTAACCAACCAAATAATGCAAACACTATTGTTCTTAACCTCTCTTAAAAAATCTAGATTGTTGCAAATATTCGACTCGTTTTATTCTTATTAACGCATACAGGAATCTACATTTAACGATATTCTTATTCGTAAAATGTCCACACGAATTCGCAATGAAGTAGTGTCTCTTAATTTCGAGGTGAGCAGTGAATGACTCGAAAAATATTGATAGCTATGCAATGTTGTTATAAATATTAAAAGGCGAGCTGCTTATTGTATTGTGGCGTTCGATGAACTTGTATTATTTTACAAAGAGTTGAATTTTATACGATAATCAGTAGCGCCCGTAAATTTGGATAGTTGGAAGGACGGATTCATTCATTCTAGTGTAAATATTTTACACTGTCTAAAATTTGAAAATTTAATCAGTTGATTGTGTTTGAAATTTATATCAAATAGACAATTCCGTCAGTGGCGTAGAATGTACAAAATGGGAATTAAGAATCGAGCTTTTTGCTTTTGGAGTTATCGGAATTATTATTGTGGGTGATATTTGTCAGTAAATATTATTGCGAAAAATACCGATAAACAAACGCGATAAGCCTTATCTACGATTTATTTTTAATTTAGCTTGACCTGTAAATATTATGTAATATAATCAATTTTTGCCCATTTGATTTGAAACTTTGCACACGTAATATTTTCATAACATGTTCTCACCTTATTTTTTTATTTCTATAAAAAGCCTGGGGATCAAATCTGAAGAGTACGAGGGGCCACCAAGGGCGTCGATATGGGGAAAATATTGTGGGTAATTTCTATAAAAAGCCTGGGGATCAAATCTGAAGGGAACGAGGGGCGATCAAGGGCACTAAATGGGGACTTAGACCAAGCATGGTACACCGGTTGTACAAAATGGTTGTCATCCCCAGGAATCCCAGGGTTACATATGCATCTCTGGTCTGGTGGCCAAAGATCAGACAAACCTCTGATCCAAAGACTTGCATGCATTGGCATTACAGGGGCAATGAGGACTACTCCTACAGCGGCGCTGGAGACAATGCTAGACCTTCCTCCGCTACATTATGTCATAATGTGCGAAGGGCAGCTCTAACCCGACTGGACAAAGCATCAGATCATGTCGTGGCACATGGAAGAGGACACGCAGAAATAAGGCATGTGGATGATTGTCATCAAAGATCGAAAGGAGCTTGAGGAAGATAATGCACCACCACTCAGTAGAGCAAATGAACTGATCTGGTACACAGACGGATCAAAGAATGAGCTCGGCACCGGAGCGGGCATATACAGCAAGTCGAGCAAATATGAAGGAATCGTCTCGGTTGGAAAATACGCCTTGGTATTTCAGGCAGAGGTCTATGCAATACTTGCATGTGCAAGGGCAAATAAGAGTGTCCACACTGGGCTGTATTACGCAGGCGAATCTTCGGAGTCACTGTCATGGCTCCTGGAGACACAAGCAGGCATCCACTGAAAAAGGTTGTAGCCTTTATTGAAGGGCTCGGCTTCATGGATGACTAGGTAGCAGGAATGGCACAATGGGCCCGCCAGTGGCCTCAGTGTCGGAACCTTGGCTTGAGTTGTCCAGGACAAGGCTCGCCTGCACATTTAGTAGTAGTAGTAAGGGCAAATAACATGAGAGGCCACAACAACAGGCAGATCAGGATCTACAGTGACAGTCAAGCTGCCCTTAAAGCACTTCAGAGCTATAGGGTGACATCTCGGCTAGTATGGGAATGCGGCGAAGAAGACTGGCGACTCGGAACAGTGTAACACTGGAGTGGGTCCCAGGTCACAAAGGAATCGCCGGCAATGAAAAAGCCGTTGAACTCGCAAGAGCAGGATCGTCAACAATGATGAACGGACCCGAACCAGCAGTGGGCATTCCCAGATGCTCAACTAAGTCATGGTTAAAAGGGTGGGGTAAAAGAACAACACTATAAAAACTGGAAGAATGCGCCCAGGTAAACACATGGGAAGAAATTCATAAAAGAACCATCAGAAAAAGTAGCAGGAATGAGCAGGAACAAACTACGTACCATAACGGGGCTACTTACGGGATACTTTCCCACAAAGGAGCACCTGAACAAAATAGGGCTTACATGCAGAAGATGCAAAAAGGATACCGAAACAGCTCTGCATATACTATGGAACTGTGAGACGCTGGACCACAGGAGGCAGAAACTGTATGGTAGACCCCAAATGACTCCAGAAGACAACCAACCAACCAGCAAAGAACCTTTATGAGCTGATACAGGTAACGGATTGCCTGAATAGGCTGTAGTCAGAACACTAGGAGGCTGAGGTGGTGCCGGCGAAGGGTCGGCTCCTTTTTTTAAAAAAAGGGTCTCCATATGGGGAGGTATTGTGGGTAAATTCTATAAAAAGCCTGGGGATCAAATTTGAATATCAAATTGAGTAAAAATTAAACATTATTTATTAATTTGACAATTACAATATTAATTATGACATACAAACGTTAACGACAACGTGTCGAACCATAATAACTTCAGCTCTCCCCTCGTAACGGTCCATTCTACTGGTGACATGCATCATGCCTGTCGATCCTGAATCCCTATGTGCCATTACCTTGGATACAGAAGCGAGTCAATACTGGGAATGGAACCCGATCTTATGGACGCATACGCAATTCATTTAGAATGAATAAGTTATCAGACCGTCATATTTATCTTTATTTTTCTGATATGACAAGTTGAGAAAATACAGTGTTTAAAATAATGAAGTTGCTTGTTGCATGTTGCATTGATTATGTATTTTTTAATACAGTCGAAAATTTATCAAAAAATGAGCATTTCTCTACCAGGGCAGTTCTGACTGTTCGAAAGTATTCGAGAATAATGTGGCCACTAAATTTTTTAAAAACATGAGCATTTCTCTACCGGGGCTGTTCTGACTGTTCGAAGGTGTTCGAGTACAGTATAGCCACTTGTATTTTGCATAAGGCGACTGGCGTGGGTACTGGAAAGGGTATAATTTGGGAAAAATATTACGGGAAATATTGAAATGGCCAGTGGAAGGACATTTTTTACGTTACAATACATTACCGTGATATATTTCTTAACCATCTAGACCGAATTATATAAATAAAAGTTTACGTAAAGGTCGTAGGTAAATTGCACACGTCTAAAAATGTCCGGCGTTTCAAACATTGTCATTCGTTCGATCCGATTGGTTTAACCTTGTTGCACAGCGATAAATTCGGGCCGTCAGTTTTAATTAGCATTACCTTGACAATGTCGTAACGGAAGTTTACGCGCGTTATTGCGTCGGATGATGTGATGAAACGTTGTCAGATGCGGAAATAACGAGAAAAATAAATACAATTAATCTACTAGAGAGAACCTACCTTAACATCAAATAATGTGCTAGAGTACTCATGATTTTTCTGTGGTCATTTGAAAGACGATGAAAATAGAATATCGATTTTTAGCGACGTTTTCAGTGGTTTGGGATCAAATCAAGACTATTTGGTGGATGATCTATAAATGATAAGCTTTTTGTGTTAAGTAGGCAGTAGTTTGAGCTCAAGTCTGGACTTTAAGATGGATGATCAAGATATCAGTTTGTATATTGCCGGTAAAATGTCAGTCTTAAGAGTGGTTTTTCAGATACAAGACGTTGGAAAGGAGATTGGTGATTAGATAAGAATATACAGCATAATATTGTTATAATATAATGCATTTTAAGAAATCCCTTGATAAGAAACCCCAAAAATTCTGCAATACACGACAGCTGAGCATCATACTCTTTGACGTCAGCGAATTTGGCGCGCTAAAGAGGTCGTTTGAAATGATTCTAAATAACTAAGTTAATATTGATTTACAGGAGCAATGAGAACATGCCCAACGGCAGCCATGGAAGTGATTCTCAACCTCACCCCTCTACTTATGGTGGTGGAAAGTGTTGCAGAAAGAACAAGATACAGACTAAGTAGAGAGGCAATCATTAAAAAAAACCACCTCCTCACTTCTTAGACGGCATGATGAAAAAGTATAACTTTTCAAAGAAATTCGGTACGGAATTAAGCAACAAGAATGAATGGGATGGTACACAGACGGCTCAAAACCAATAGAAGGAACTGGGATAGGAGTGTTCGGGCCAGGAACCAAACACTCTGAAAGCTTGGGAAACACCCCAAGTATCTTTCAAACGGAAATCCACGCCATGAGAAAGTGCGCCCCGTTCAATATTGATAAAGGATACAGAAGACAAAGGATTATCATAATGTCGGATAGTCAAGCAGCCATTAAAGCACTGAGCTCTTGTGTAATCAGTTCCAAAATGGTGTGGGAATGCCTAGACAAACTCAATGAACTGGGCGAGAACAACATAGTCACCTTACTATGGATTCCAGGACACACTGGAATAGAAGAAAATGAAATAGCAGATGAACTAGCAAAGAGGGGGACTGAAATACCTTTCTGGGGGCCTGAACCCTTTTGGGGGATCAGCCCCAATGTAATATTGGAAGAATTAGGTAAAGCCGAGAAAAATAGAAGATCTGACCATTGGAAAGATCTAGTAGGGCTTATACAATCAAAGACTCTTCTTCTTTAACCGGGATCCTAACGGGACATTGTCGCCAGAATGGGCGCCTGAAAAAGCTCAAAATAGTGGAGGAAGAAGAATGCAGATTTTGTGGCATGGAAGAAAAAACCTCGATCCACATACTTTCCAACTGCACAGCACTTCAGAATCCTAGAGCACAGCACCTAGGAGATTACTGGATAGAAGAGGAACATTTACCTAAGTTGAAGCCTGTAGACATCCTAAAATTCCTCCGGGAAATAGTACTAAAGGAACTACTAGTCTCTGAGACTCTCCTCATGAACTGAGTAGAAGTAAGGGGGCACAATAGATCTTTTAGGTCTCAGTGAATGTCACTCTAAAATACATATAATATTGATTTAAAAAAAAGCCTTAGTTATTATTTATATTAGACGTTACTTGATAATATTATTGAATAAAGTAAAAATTGGAAAGTTCCCTATTTGTAAGAATGTATTTAACAATTTACAAAATGTTGCCAAGAACCTAGCGGCAAACTACAACCTTCTCTAAAAATACAACACAAATTAGCTAGTAGATTATAAATACTTTAAGCGTGAAGCATCTACTGGACCTTTCCACTATTTGTAGACGTGTCTATCTCAACCTTGATGTATTAAGATTTACCTTTTCTCATTTCGATGCAACTACAGAGAATACACAGACACTCGATTCGTTTCAAAACAAATACCAATCAATGATTAAAAAATTTGCATTAGATAGAGTCGCTGTAGATAGAATCTATTTCCATAAAGTTATATAGTAACGATATATCAAAGTACTCACAACGTCAAAAGTCTTGGACCCCCTGTATATCAAATGATTTAATTAAACCCAGTTATTTTTCTTACTGTGGTAAAAAATTAGATGTATTTAAGAAACAAAAAAGGCAATAAAAAGATGTCGATAACTAATCCTTACTTTATTATCAAGAAATATTGGCAGTGATAGCATATTCAGCCAAGTGACTAGTGTATTATTTCTTTTCATTTTTGTGAATTATAATGCCAGGACGTGAAATTTCTCAGTTTATTCGAGCAAGAATTACTGCTTTACATGATGCACGACACTCTAATCATGAAATATCGGAAATCTTGGGCATTCCTAGATCATCTGTTGTGCGAATAGTACACAGATATCAAGAATTTGATACAGTGGAAAATAGACCACGTAGTGGACGTCCTCGAGTGTCTAGCGAAAGGGAGGATCGTTATTTGGTGCAATATGCCCGCAGACACCGCTCAGCTTCAGCTTCAGCTCTTCGGAGTCATTTTCAGGGTACCTTTCGCCGTGTTATATCGACACCTACAATTCGAAGACGACTCCATAATGCAAATTTACGTGCTAGAAGACCATTAAGGGTCCCCACTCTACTTTCACGACATCGTGCAGCACGTCTTCAGTGGGCGCGAGAGCACAGGGGTTGGCTTTTGCAACAGTGGAGGTGGGTGTTATTTACAGACGAAACCAGAATTGGACTGGTGAGTGATGACAATCGGCAAAGAGTATGGAGAGAGCCAGGTCGTCAACAGCGACTTAATTTCGTCCGCGAAGTTGCTCCCTACCAAGGGGGTACCGTAATGTTTTGGGGGGGAATAATGTTTAACCGCCGTACCGCATTAATTCGAATTCCACAGAATATGACCAGCCAAATTTACGTCGATCAAGTTATTACACCCATTATCTATCCCATACGAATTAGGCGAAAATTTTGTGTTTATGGACGACAACGCCCGACCACATCGCGCAGGAAGGGTTCAGGATTCACTTGAAGCAGGATATATCAATAGCCAACTCGCCTGATATGAATCCTATTGAGAACATGTGTGATTACATTGCTAGAGCCATTCACAATCGAATCAACCCACCCCAGACTGCAGATGAGTTAGTCATAGCGGCGGCAGAGGAATGGAACAATATTCCACAAGACACTATCAACCGCTTGATTATTTCAATGCACAGACGTGTCAATATGTTATTGCAACGTCGAGGAGGACATACCGACTATTAGTCAGTATACAACATGTATTACTTTTTTTGATTCAATACATTTTGTCAACAAATTCACACATTGTCACATTAGTTTGTTTTTAATTTTCTCCCAGTTTGTGGAAAATACTCCTTTCACAAAAAATAAATTCAGAAAACAATATACTATTTTAAATATATTTTATTTTTCTATCAAAATATTTCTTAAACAAAACTATGTGGGGGTCCAAGACTTTTGACGTTGTGTGTATAATAAATTCCTGCTATCTATGAGCTTACGGTTGAGATATCGAGGAGGCAGTGCCACATGTGGGGTACCATAGAAGTCTGAAGCGTCTTTGCACGGTAGCTTGTACGTAAATCTTGTTACTATTATGTCCGCCCATACAAACAAATGGGATATGTCGGTAATAAGGACCGGTTTAGACCAGAAACTCCAGCATAACATGACACAAGGTATATAGATCTATTGTGCCCCCTTACTTCTACTCAGTTTCTGTGGAGAGTCTCAGAAACTAGTAGTGCCTTTAGTCCTATTTCCCGGAGGAACTTTAGGATGTGTACAGGCTTCAACTCAGGTAAATGTACCTCATCTATCCAGTAATCTCCCAGGTGCTGTGTTCTAGGATTCTGAAGTGCTGTACAGTTGGAAAGTATGTGGATGAGGTTTCTTCTTCCATGCCACAAAGGTGTCCATTCAGGCGACAATGTCCCGTTAGGATCCCTGGTAAAACTTTTAGCGCAGTTTTACTTCGACTTATGCATTCATTCGATCTCAACAGGTTGTAGTCACCCAGAAGAGTCTTTGATTGTATAAGCCCTACTAGATCCTTCCAATGGTCAGATCTATTTTTCTCGGCTCTACTTATTTCTTCCAATATTACATTGGAGCTGATTCCGCAAAAGGGTTCAGGCCCCCAGAAAGGTATTTCAGTCCCCCTCTTTGCTAGTTCATCTGCTATTTCATTTCCTTCTATTCCAGTGTGTCCTGGAATCCATAGTAAGGTGACCATATTGTTCTCGCCTAGTTCATTGAGTTTGTCTAGGCATTCCCACACCATTTTGGAACTGATTACACAAGAGCTCAGTGCCTTAATGACTAGAGGCACGTAAGTCCCATATGGATATAAAAGTAAATTAATAGAAAATAGTTGAAAATACCCAAGAAAAACCTTACGTGTAAATAATTGTTTTCGAGATAACATTGTATTTCTATTGCGCAGTTATGAATATGATAAAACACATTTATTCGTAAACAATCCAGTAAATTTCTATATTTATCTAACCTACATTTTACAAGTATTTATATCATATTGCCGCTTGTTGATTTTAATTGACACTATTAGATTTTGATTATACCGGGCTAGACAAAACTTCCCAAAACTCAATAATATGTTTAAATTAAATAAAGGTCACACTAATCAATAAAAATAACTAGGATATTTTCTTTTACCCTTTTATCCTGTATATAAACGGACGAAAATCAATACACACGAGTTTCACACTATATTTTTTCTACGTCGCAATAGCTATTTATCAAATAAAACCGAAATTACGATGTATACAAAACGAGAAATTGAGAATTTATGTGTATCACCTCGTAAAAAATGATTTATGTATTTTTTTTTTGTAATAAATCGAACTATACGTGAATATTGTAATTTGCAATAATCTACACTGTTGGTATGGCTAGCGCAATTTATTTTTAGCAAGTGCATCGGTATTACCGAACACTAAAATGCACACGGGTCGTATCAACGTGTCCGTTGATTGGTTGATAATTGCGTTCAGGACCGGGTCAGTAAAGAAAGAAAAATACGTTAAGAAATTGTATTACAAACTATAAGATTTAAAATCTCTCTTTGCATTGACTTTGGAAAGAGTATTAGTAGTGGCAAATGGAAAGCTCTCGGGACTTTCTTGATTTTTTTATTAAAATAGATTTAAAAAAAGAGAATTGGCCTTTTCACTAATTTTTTGATTGCTTTATATTAAAGTATGTAATAAAAAAAAGTCCCTGTACTCTTTTTTGGAGGGGCTCTATTTCTAACCTAAAAAAGCAAGCCTGCGCTTTGAACGTGATCAAACGTGATGTCACTGTTCTCTTCTTCGTGACGGCTACAACCTTTAAAACGACAGAACGTTATTTCCTTTGGATTTGTAAGGTTTGCTTCCCTGGCTTTTGAATTTTGACATATTATCATCTAACCTCGAAATCGTGTTTCCAGAATGTATAGAGTGCTTTGTATAGTCAAATGCAGTCTTATCATGCGGGTCATACGATTCAACAAAGACATACCGTTTTTGTTTTCTTCTATTGCGTTTAATCATAACTTCCAAGTAAAATCCGTAAGATGAATAAGACAGACTTATGCAATTTTAACGGGAGAAAAAAGGATATGTATTTAGTTTTCAGCGATTCTAAAGTCTTTCGCCAGCGAAGTTTTTATTTAAATGTCAGTTATGTCACTTTGACAATTCAAAGTGACAATATGAATAATAAGTAGCAATTTTCCGGTATTTTGCACGCAAAACAGTCTAACATATAGAAGTGGAAGTCTAATAGGATTACCTGGAATGAAAAAATAAAATGAGGTGTCAAACCCATCCACGTGAAGCGCTAGTTGCAATTGAGTTGTCGAAATAGGCAAGGCAGCTGAGGCCGAAAAACAGACTAAGGGAAGAAGAATTTCAGTGGATGGGTTCAGAACTATTTCAAAGCGCTTTTTTAATGGAAGTTTGTTTATTTTAATGACTAATGCCCGATTTCACTAACCATTTCCTAAAGTACGATAAGCACGAAAGCACGATAAGAGCGCTTTTGACTATACCAGCTTGCACAAATGACCATAGAAATTGCCGAAGCAAAATATTCGTTTCGACGAGATGAAAAAGTATGGTTCCAAAAGCAAAATTTCAAAAGAAGTTTACCAAAAAAATTAAGTTTTGCTCCAAACAATGTGTTCTCTATACCAATTGAATATCAAGGTGGATCTACGAAATATGAATTCGATTTAATATTGGATCCTAAATTGAAATATGATAAACATCATCAACAATTGCATTAAAAATGCCTACTTCAATAATAAAAAGATATTTCAAAGTCGACAGTATCTGTCATTCAACTACGGTGATGTTATTTATGGGCCTTGCTTAAATGTAGCTACCGCTAGGAGAATTCAAGTAGTGCAAAACTGTTGCTTAAGGCTGGTCTGTGGTATCAGAAGACGTCAGAGAATTTCCCACAAACTCAATACAGTCAAATGGCTCAGTATGGACAAGAGACGATATCTTTATTCAGCTTGCTTATTCCATAGAATTATTAAAACTGGACAACCATCATATTTAATGAACAAAGTTTCCTCCCTTTCAAATATTAATAACCGTAATACCCGTTTCAACTATAGATTAATTGTCCCTCGTCATCGAACTGAACAGTACAAAACTTCTTTTACATATCAAATTGCAAAAATTTACAACGAACTGCCTGAACTTGTCAAACAAAAAAAATCGATTAAATCATTCAAAATTGCTCTGAAATCAGTTTTGTTTCGCGACCAACGTGTTAACATTGGTATGTAGTATTTATTTTGTGTATTTCTATGATATGATGTAGCTTTTCTTTGTTTTTATTGTTATTGTTTATTATTATTATTATTATTATCAGTATTGTTATTGTCGTTTGAATTGTGTTACCTATTATTATTATCATTTTTATTTGTATCGAATTTTGTTAGAACAATGTTATAATATCTTTAATTATTCTTTGAATCACTCAACGCCTAAGATGAAAAACAGAGACTGCCATATCAATTTGGTGTGGTAGTCACCTGATCTTCGATGCGTTTTTTTTTTCTCGCTCTTACTCTTTTTACTTTTACTATCTTATTGTAATTGTTATGATGAGGAAAAAAAATAAAATACCTTTATTATTATTATTATTATATATATTATGCACGCTACTGAAACCGCGAATTGAGCAGCTCCCAACATTTTTGCAGCTAAAATTGTCTGCTATCTTCACACCGGTGTCAACAGTTACTTATTGAATAATGCAATATTTATTATTGTAGCTTCAATCTCGATAGTCTAAAAAAAAATTTATTTTACGAAATTTCTCGACATATCAATCCACCGTCTTATCTTTAATATTACGGAATCTCAATAAAAAAAAACAGTTACATAATACCAAACTGGTTTAACGTTAAAGCGGCTTAGGAATTCACACTACCTGTATTGTAAACCAATATCAAGGACAACGTGCAAATCGGAATTGGTCAACTTTGTTATAGGAAGATTTGGAGATTTCTTTTTTCTTTGAGGTCGATTTTATATACAGTGCTTCCACTAAGTCTTTATTGGTAATTTTGCGAAAAAAAAATTGTTTTTCCATCAAATACATGGTCTAAAACCAAAAATGCGTGAAATTTCTACATACTAACTTGTTGAAGCTACCTACAAATACATTTTCTATTTTATATTCAACAAAATTTACGTAAACCATGTATGGATGTATTTTGAGTCTCAGAAGCTAGTAGCTTCTTTGTCCTATTTCCCGGAGGAATTTTAGGATGTCTGCAGGCTTCAACTTAGGTAAATGTTCCTCTTCTATCCAGGTGCTGTGCTCTAGGATTCTGAAGTGCTGTGCAGTTGGAAAGTATGTGGATGGAGGTTTCTTCTTCCATGCCACAAAATCTGCATTCTTCTTCCTCTACCTATTTTGAGCTTTTTCAGGTGTCCATTCAGGCAACAATGTCCCTTTAGGATCCCTGTTAAAACTCTTAGCGCAGTTTTCCTTTGACTTATGCATTCATTTGATCTCAACATGTTGTAGTCACCCAGAAGAGTCTTTGATTGTAGAAGCCCTAATAGATCTTTCCAATGGTCATTTTTCTCGGCTTTACCTATTTCTTCCAATATTACATTAGGGCTGATTCCACAAAAGGGCTCAGGCCCTCAGAAAGGTATTTCAGTCCCCCTCTTTGCTAGTTCATCTGCTATTGCATTTCCTTCTATTCCAGTGTGTCCTGGAATCCATAGTAAGGTGACTATATTGTTCTCGCCTAGTTCATTGAGTTTGTCTAGGCATTCCCACACCATTTTGGAACTGATTACACAAGAGCTCAGTGCTTTAATGGCTGCTTGACTATCCGACATTATGATAATCCTTTGTCTTCTGTATCCTTTATCAATATTGAACGGGGCGCACTTTCTCATGGCGTGGATTTCCGTTTGAAAGATACTTGGGGTGTTTCCCAAGCTTTCAGAGTGTTTGGTTCCTGGCCCGAACACTCCTATCCCAGTTCCTTCTATTGGTTTTGAGCCGTCTGTGTACCAACCATCCCATTCATTCTTGTTGCTTAATTCCGTAACGAATTTCTTTGAAAAGTTATACTTTTTCATCATACCGTCTTGTGGCAGGTCCCAGGTTGCGGCTTATTTAATACGAAGAAGTGATTTGAATTTAATTCAACAAATGGCTTTTTTGCATGTCATTATTCCATCTCAGGTTAGGTTAGTTTCTTAGATCGTGAACTACTCAGACAGATTGTAGAGCAAATGGGACAGTGAGGAGACGGAAAACTGTAATTCAATTTTGCTTGTGATTTTCTATCAAACTTCTGTTTCCTATTGATTTTAGACAAACTTTAATTAAAACTCAAATTTCCTCATTATTAGAGGAAATGCTTATACTCTTCTCCATTTCTCTGGTGACTAAACCTTCGCTGTTAATGAAATTTCAGTAATTCTAACATTATTTCGATGTGAAACTTCATAAAGTATTCAGTATAGTAAACTGCCAACTACAGAACATTATCGATATATATATTGGTGGTTTTCAAAACGTAATTATACATTGTATACTTTACTGACAATGTAAACGTTGTATTTTAATTAAAAATTTGAATAAGTAATTTAAATTGCAGTTATTTTTGTTTATTGAACAATACGGACATTAACATTTTATTTACACTACTTTTAAAATACCCAATTCGAAAAAGGTCAAAGAGAAAATTAGAAAATGAGAATTTATCGAGAATTTGAAAAAATATGTATTGGTACAATAATCTAGTTGATTATAGGTTTGTTCAAACTGGCATTTATGAATAGTTCCAGAATCGTATCGAGTATATCACCATATTTGAGGAAATATTGAAAAGCCGGCAACATGGCAATTGACACAAAAAAGAGCTTAAGTTACACAATTACGGTATTAAGAATCTATCTTTTCACATTTACTTCAGAAAGATTACAACCATTATGTTTACATTGTACGAAAAAAATAACAAATTATGTTGTCCAACTTCCTCATTATTAAACAATGGAACAATATAATGTAGGACGAAAGTTGAAATTTTATTTTATTTTATTCCCACATATATATTCTTCTTTGGTGATAACAATTTTTATAAATAATGGACAGAATATTTATGTTTGGAAATTTATTATCGTTAATTTTCTCTTACTTTATTGACAGATTTTAACATTACGGTCCTGTTCAAAATCCACTTTAACTCCTGTTATTTGGCTTTTCATTACATAGCCTGCGCCGGAGTAGAGCGAGAGGGTCGCTCTAGGCTCCAGGTAGAAAAAAACAAAAGCAAACAACAATTTTCGGCAAAAAATCAAATTTTAATGTTTGCAATGAAAACATGGGCAACTATTATTTATTCAACATAAAGACAATCTCGTTCTACACTGTTCAAAGACTACTGCTTTATTATATTATTATTGAATTATTATTATACAAACCTTCTTAAAATTCTGCTATAGGACGACTATGCAGCTCTAGAAATATCCTCAAATCGAGAGACAATAAATAAAATGTTATTTTGGTACTTCCAATCTTTATCTCTAGAAGTTGTAAAGTTTATCAATTTAAATTTTTTTTTTTTTTTGAAAAAAAAATAGCTTAAGTTATCGTAAAACTAGTTAATTACAATATTTTGTTATTTAAAAATAAACGTTAGATATATAATATATATTGCATTATAAATAATTAATTCAATATGGCTTACCTTGCATCAACAAGTTCCTTCAAGGTTATCAATATTAACTTATAGATAGGTACAATCGAAAATATATTAAGTTCAAATGGAAAATGTCAGTATTTTCTCACAATATAATAATAAATATTTTATAGCTGTCTTGGTTTTTTTAATATAATTTACATAAATAGTTATAGTCTATTTTTAGGAATGAGAGATTATATATTGTATTTTTTATGAATGAGAGATTTTATAGTCAATTTTTATGAACGAGAGATTATATAGTCTATTTTTTATGAATGAGAGATTATTAAAATAATAAAGCAGTCGTATCACTTCTTTTATAGTCTGTACAGAAAGTACGAGGAGTAATAAATCATTCATT
>CAJUYH010003686.1:0-30924 GCA_910591685.1 Galerucella tenella | reverse complement strand
GACAATATGTGGTCACCAATTTGAACGCCAAGACCTTATCCCCAAAAGAAGGCCTGGAGAATTCGATTATGAAAATATGAGATCTCAATTAATTGTATTTTTTGAGATATGTTGCACGGAAAATTCTGCAAACGAACACCTTTGTATATTAGTTCAGCTGTTCCACCGTCTTGATAGATGGCGCTGTATGGAACCCCTATTAAACGAGACTATAGTGGGCATCACAGCATCACTACTCGAAAGTAGTAAATTTATACATCTAATGTTGATAAATGAATCGTAGATATAAAACAACACACATAGATAGTGATTTTTATAACAAAATCTACTTTCAACAATTATTTGCAATCCGCTTTACCGCCCCTATAGAATAACAACTCACATTTGACGGTGGAAGCAAAAATTAAACTTGTCCCCTTCAAAAATGAGCACAGGTAGGTACGTTAGATATATTGGACGATTTAACACAGTAGAGATTATTTGGGGATTATCAAGGGAGAAACGAGAGATGATTGAATATAACGAGCAGGAATTTGGGGTTGTTTTAATATTGACTAAATCCCGTTTAGCCTCCCGTCGTTGTCGATATTTGCTGTAATAATAGTATTAAGTATTATCCGACTTAAAAAGAAGGTAACGTCGTTGTTGCAGTAACTAATAATAATATCGAGATTAGAATGGTTAAAAAAAAATCACTCTCTAAATTATTATTATACCAGAAACTTGGTTAGAAAAGAATTGAGTTTAAGATATTTTAGATTTATCATTGTAACAGAAGTACAGTTTATATCGAAAAAAAAAGAAATTTATATTATTTAAAAAATACAGGTTTTGTCGAGGATATGTAGAGATATTGTGACGTTTTTGCACAATTATTTCAAATGAAAAAGGGTTCAAGCCACATACTTAGTTATCATTTATCTGACAAGGGGGAACTGGGTCACAATTTCTGGGGAAATACAATTCCTAGGTCAATAGAGTTCCTGAGTAAAGGAAAGTATCTTACAGATACCGTTCCTGTGCCAGACCAGGTTCTGCTTATACTATCCGAAGATAATCAAGCTCTTGGGTTATACCATACCATTTTTGAAAGGACTGAAAGGGCTTTGATCTTAATATAAATAGAAGGAGAATAATGATATATATATATATATATACTCAATCTCTTTTTTGTCGATTGTTTTTGTTTAATACCTAGTAATTTTACGAAATAAATGGATTCGCCAGTCGATTCTTCACCCCATTTTACAAATTTTCTGTGTTTTTCGAGATGAAAATGAATTTCACGACGTTTTCTTTCATGTTGTTGTCACGGTAGCTGGAGCGCTACCGAAACGTCGAAATAAAAAATAGAAAAACATTATTGTGTGTGTGGTTTGATTCCCAAAAAATAAGAGAAAAAAGAATAAGTAATGCCACAAGGAACGTATAGAAGATATTCACGACTTTCACCTCGATGATTTACGAAGCGAAAACTTCTTAAGCTATGTCATTGAAATTTTTTTGGGCTGTTTCAGCTCAATGTTCACAGTTTTGTGGTATTTATAGACTGCAGTTGATAATGTTTTTTTTTCTAAATTTTCATCACGCTATTTTTACGTACCTATGTAAACTACTAATTTTGTGATAAATTGTACTGTACAAATTTTAAGTGATATATTTTCTTTATTTTCACCAGAATAGTAAATACCAGAGACTGGTTGATTTTTGCCAAATTCTACGCATTGTGCATAACAGATATTCAATCCTCAATTAGGTACATCGCCATATATTAATTTTTCACTCAACGGCCATATTTAATCAAATTTAATAGTGTAGTTTTGTTTTTATCCCCGACTTAAGAATCCTATTTAAAAATTTTAAATCATCCTTTTAGATTATTACATCACTAGTATAAATTGAATTTAGGCACACATTTTGACATGGAACATAAATATCATAAGATGTCACCAAAATTGAAGGAGAAAAGAAGAAGTTTTTGAATTGTTTGCATTTAGCATTGGTTTATGGAAAAGACAATAGGTTTAAAAAATATAAATATTTCAAAAATAATTAGAAATTTAGCTTATTTGTGAATGATCTTGACGGCAAAAATAATTTGAAGTTTGTATAAAATACATTTCTAGTAATTTCAAACCTACATTTTCTTACTTCCATCTGTTTTCGACAATAATATATATTACTTGATGCTCTGCATTATTAGTTCAATATGGTACATAACACGATCTACCTAAATACTGGTTTTATAAAATTCAGACACAATAGCACAGAACACAAATAAAAATTGAAAATAATCCTTCAACCAACCAAATACAGAGTCTTACTATATTCGTTGCTTCACCTTTAACAAGTAAAGGGCTCTGATAGATGTCAAAATAATGTCCAGGTATTATTATTTATGTCATGAACAAGATAAAACACAGAACATCAAACGATGACTATATCGACAACTTCACATTTACGCTAGTGACGTATCTGCATTATAAGTAAGTTGCATAATTTCAGTAAATTTTTGTTTCCATTTTTTCTTTTAATCAGCGGAGAAAAGATAAAATTATTTATTTTTTAGGAAACCCATTTTCCACTCATTAATTTTACCTAAAAAAATATGGTGTCAAAATTTGAAGTTGAACGTCCCATTGGTGGAATCGTAATAAATTAAGTACAATTTTTCAAATTTCCAATACTTTCAACAGTCATTTCAGCCTGTGCCAAGTTTTTATGTGTTTATTCTGTTTTTTAATTGATTATGGTGGATTTTAAGAATGTGTATTTGAATCAATTTCAAATATGTAACCATCAAATGCCTTGGGGTAGTTCAGTATCGGAATGAGAATTCTCAGTTGAATGCTTCGTGTGGGAGCGCGGACCACAGTGGAACTCCTCACCAGGAGTTCCTTACTGTACCCAGGGCGCCTTGTTCACTTTACATTGTTCCTGATCATCCAGATCTAACTATCCCCGGGACCTCCGAGGGTGATTCGATAGTCGATTGCTCACCGGAACAAATTCCGCTTGTTAGTGATGGACTTTACGTGTTCGAGATTTTTTTCTTTTGGTTATATTTGACTCGTAAATAATGCGGTGTGTGAAAATATGGGAGGTTAAGCTAGGTTGATAAATTAAATTATTTGACGTTATGGAAATGAAGTTTAATGTTAACTTGGGGCTGATATTGGATTTAAGTGTAACGGAAAAAGATTATGATTTTATAATATAGAAAGAATTAAAAGTAGGATATTTATAATTAAGAGACACATCCAACGTGAAACTTAATAACAGGAAAATTGACAACGCAATTCCTTTCGCTTTAATAAGAGCTGTTTATTATCATATACTATCTAGAAGACAAAATAGTCTGTTATACACCAATGTGGTGAAAGACTATTATTATTGACTGAGCACCAAAATTTTTTCGCGAGGGGCTTTACCCCGAATGTAATAAGGTGCGATGCTTATAAATGTCTTCACCACCATGGTTTAGATATATAAAATGTTTTCCACTACTAGCCAAATGTAAGCCAAAAATTAAAAATAAGTCACAAACGCACCACGAGAAGCGTTTACTCCGTCGTCTGACAGACAAATACACTGTCAGTTTTCGATATATTATGAACGTACTCGTTATGCCATCGGTCATTTTGGGTTGAGCGCGAATTTTAAACTAATAGCATTTAGATTCAAATAATTTTATCTAGATAGGTAATTTCAAGCAGCAAATATGTTAGACAATCTCCTGGGTATACAAAATTATGTTGCACTAATTTTTTCTGAATTCTCAAAATATTTGAATTTGTCCATTATTGACCTAGGTTAATAATAGAAAATTTATTTATTTATTTATTTAACGGATTCACCAATTACAAGTAATTATATTAATTATAATATTACAGTGAACTAATTTAAGAATCTAATAATCTAAGCATACATTTCTAATTGAGTTCTTAAACATACTTAAAGAGTTAACAGATGGATCAATATTATATTTATTAAACCATCTCAAACCTCTAGAAACAGGTGAGTTGTAAACGTAATCTGATTTCAACATTTTCAATTCTCACAATGTCACATTTATAATAAGGAGACCACACTACAGAGGCATACTCTAGGTGAGGACGTACCAAAGAACAGTACAATGTTTTGAGAGTATTACAAGAGAATTGTTTGCCATTCCTCATCAGAAACCCCAACATTCTACTACTCTTTGCAGACACATTATTCATGTGACCTTTGAATGATAATTGCTGGTCAATTGTAACCACAAGGTCTTTCATTTCGTTGACTCTATCAAGAACCATACCATTGATGTTATAATCATAGTTAAGAAGATTTTTTGATCTCGAAAAAGTGATAATATGGCATTTCTCTATATTGAGTTGTAAGTTGTTTGTTCTGGACCAATCAAATAATGTATCTAAGTCGTTCTGGAAGACTATCTAATATATCAGTAATTGGAAAAAATAATTTAAGATCATCAGCAAACATTAAAAATTCAGCATGTTGAAGATGGTCACCAATATCGTTCACAAACAGGTTGAATAATAATGGACCACAATGTGAGCCCTGTGGTACACCAGTGGCAACAGGAATTGTGTTTGAAATATAATTGTTTATTCTGACACATTGATAACGATGAGATAGAAAGCTTTCAATCCAATTCAAAATGTCACTCCCAAATCCTAATGCTCTCAACTTTTCCAGAAGTATCGAAATTAACTACTAATAGAGAAATTCAACTTCTCAGTTGGCTAGAAGAAGCATGAATAATTGTCAACTTCACAGCTAGTAGTGGAAAATAATATATTAAGTATCAAGTGTCAAAAACATTAGTTTAGTCACGAGTTTTTTGAAACGAGAGACTAAAGATGCAGGCTTTGTGACATTAAGCTAAATGTAGAAGCCTTCATGATAAATTGTTCCATAGACAAGAACAGATAAAATATAAAATGAGTTTTATCTACGACCACCTGTAAAATTAGGAATTCACGAACCAAAAGAAGTGTGAAATCATACATTATACATAAGTTGCGTAAATGTACAATGCTTTTTATATGGGACTTTCATTATAACACCCAAAAGCGTGCGTAAATGACCAATGATTTTTAAATGGGGTTTTCATTTTAACACTCTTTTTTAGCTACGTAATTAGTATCTTTTTATTTTTTCTCTTATTAAAAAATAATAAATAATGCCACAAGGAACTTACAGAAGATAGTATCTTTTGCTTTGAATTTAGTCGTTTGTTGTAGGTATAAACTTTTGTGCTGTCAGTAAATTGGATAGAAGTGTCTGACAAAGAGAACAATATTTGTTACTTTTAAAAAAGACAAATTACTCAATGTTATAATTAGTAATTTAAATAATTGTCCTCATTTTATATGAATTTAAACAATTAGAATTCGTTGTGTATATATTTTTTTATAGAATATTCATTTTTATGTTTTTTAACCCCCTCAGAGCACATTTTTTATTTTTTCATCATGTGGTCGTAGATAAAGTTTTGTATGACACTTGTGCGTGAAGTTCTTTTGCGCACTCGTTGCGAAAAATTAATAACTATTATTCGAAATGAAGCTCTGGGTAAAATATGTAATCTTATTTAATCTTATCAAAAAGAATAGTGGCAAATTTTGCTAATTATCGTTAATGACACACAAAATTTCCCTCGTTCTCCCCTATCATATTTACCTACCTTCGATTTAATATTACGTAAGTTGATTCCTCGCATTTCTCTGCTTTCATAGCTGGCTGCGATATGGATTGCCGGATTACGATTAATTGTTGCTAAGTAACCATCGGTAACGCGGGTCAAGTGGAACGGCGACGCCCTCCACTTGACTATTCGCTACTACTCGACGCCAACCGTCGCTAGCCCGAAGATATTGCATTCTTTCGACTGTTAATACGGAATTCGTAATTTGCCAACGGTGTTTCGCAATTAAGTATTATTCTGCGAGCAGCTCGAACGATTTGCAATTTGATACTGATATTGCCACTCATATAACAATGTCTATTAGGATTGTTATTAGCATTAAAATGTTTAATTTGCTTCGTTTAATGACACAAAGACGTGAAAAGGTTAATTTAGTTTTACCCTTTTAGTCGGAATTATAAAAGTAATTTTAGCATTTGTGTATCCTCCTGGAAGTCCCTCTCAGTGCGTCAGCCAGTCTATGGTTTAAACATAGTTAATAACGTTCCCAAGATGAACTTGCCTCAGCATGGCTGGTATTATAATAGCCAAAATTCGCCGAACACGTATTAACGGATAGATGTTATATGCTTTACCGTTTCATCTCCCTGTTCACAGCCTCTATGTGAATTAGCTAACATTTATTCTTATATCGATTCCAACAAACTTTGCATCTCAATCTTATTAGTTTACACTAAGGCATTTGTTAAAATTAATCACCCTTTGCTTCTGTCATTGTGTAATTATATGTGTTTTGATGAACAAGCGCAAAAAATGTAGCAGTCCCAGTTAGATCAAAGATCTCAGAGTATTTCTAAATAAAAAATTGTCGAAGAAAATGTACATAACACGTGGAGTTCCGCAAGGATCCATCTTAGGTCCTTTGCTATTTTCCCTATACACCTCCCAATTTCCAAGTTACCTAAAATGTGTGAAGGCTCACTATTACGCGGACGACACACAGTTGTATATGGATTTTAATGAACCAGAAGTTGAAGACGCTTGCTTGAAAATTAACAAAGAACTTGAAACTATAATAGAGATTTCAAATAAATTCTGCCCAAGTATAAATTCTTCAAAATCGAAAGTCATGCTATTTGGTCGTAGAATTGAGAAAAATATAGAATAAAAGTAAAATACACTTGAAAATTAATAACGATAGTTTAATTTTATCCAACTTTGAAAAAAATCTTGGACTCCTTAACATTTTCCTCCCATACTTCATCAATAATTCAGAAAACATTTCGCAATTTAAATCTCTTATTTTCACACAGACAATTATTTAATGAAACGACCAGTATGCTCTGTGATAGCCTGATGCTCTCACAGTTTAACCATTGTGATGTAATATATGGACCGGCCCTTACACAACTAGATCAAAATCGATTACAGCGAATTCAAAATATGTGTGTTCGTTTTATTTGGGGCATCAGACGTCAAAATCCAACCTCATACTAGGAAGATTTTTGTTCATTTTATTGTGTCCAGTGTCCGGTTGCGTTACGTAAATTCCGCTGGGTCATCGTCAAGAATAGTTTTACTGCCGTACTGCCAGAATAGTACAGAAATACCGTGGATAGCTTTAGTATTTTGTTTCATCCCACCTTCATTGAAATAATTGTAAGTATGTTCGAGAACTAGGCTTGCTACTACTGAAACTTTCACATTAGCGATGCAGACAAGTTCCAAAAATTTTTGAGCTGCTCACGGTTGCTTTTAAACTTACCATTGCCTTTGGCCCGCGACAGTATGACTACTTTGTTGTTTGTAGCCTCAATCAAAGCATGGTGGCATTCTAGTACTGACAATGATATGATATATATATACTTTGCATATTGGATTAAATTGGCAATGATAATGAAGAAGTCTTAGAACACGATGCCTATAGGTACCTGAGTATACTTTCATCTACTACGACCAGTATTTCTTATTCATTCCGTTTAAGTTGAACATTCAGATAACTAAATGATGAACCAAATCGATATTTTTAATAAAACAAGGCATTAAGGAACTGTTTTTTTACCCAGTTGCTGGTCCTATTGCCAGCTACACCGATAGACTGTCCTAATAATGCTTGCCTGTGTCTGTCTGACACAGTCCATTTTCTACTAGGATTTTTGTCATACAAATTTACCTATTGCTTGGGCTACATCAGCTTTTTAATTGACCTTGATGCCATGCACAGTGTCCTAGAACCCACACCACAAGATATTTTGCTCTGTTCTGAGAGAAGACACTTATTATAGGCATTCCTATACCAGTATTGAAGACACTTCTGGGTTAATAAGAGCCTTCAGTGACACCTGGCTGTTTGTACCTACTGTACCTACATATTTTGATAAATGCAAGATGCGTACATTTCTCTGGAATAGGTACCTACGGAAATTTTTGTATGGTAAAAAACTTTAAAGAATCCCTTAACATGCTGACAAGAGACAACAAAGTGTCTCTATTATGGGTGCCGGCACATGGGGGGAATGAGGAAATGAAATGGCAGACCAGCTAGCTAAAGAAGGCTCCAAAGGGTCCGGAACCGATTTGTGGAATCACAAAGGATTACCTTAGAGGCGAGGTCGGGAACTAGCTTATAGTTAAGGAACACCTACTCAAATGTATGATTACACAAGGAACCTCCATACTAAGAGTCTACTGAATAAGTTAGATAAAGAACTGCTTAAACTGGGTAAGAGAAATTTGAAGACAGTTACCGACCTGGTGACTGGACACTGTACTCTGGGGAAGCATTTGCACATGATGGGCAAAGTTAGTGAACCTATGTGCAGAAAATGTGAACTCTACTCTGTTTCTGTGAGACAAGGACTCAGACAGAAGCACTTTGGAGTGGAGAAATGGCACAACCATCACAACTACTGGATATCCCTCCAGATAAATTGGTGGCCTACATAGAAGACACAAAGCCTGGAATGGAAGTAGGTAGATAACATGGGTAATGGTACAAAGATTCAGTTCAAGTGCCTGGGCTGTTGAGCCCAACCCAAACGGATGAGTGAATGAATGTAACCAGTAGTGAGACCTATATATGTTTGAACTTCTTCAGTATATATTTTAGCACTAGATTCTTTCTTGGTCTTGGATATGTCTATTTACCAGATCCTCCCATGTAGGCTGTTAAAATGTTGACTTAATATATGATCAATATTAAGTATTACTTATATACTATTTAGTGATTTTTGATAAGAGGGAAAAAAGGAATATGGGACAAGGAAAATAAAAATATTTTATTGAGATGTACATTTTATTAAGATTTAAAAACACAGTTACTCGACAATACAGTGCATGTTCTCTATAAGTAGGCAAATTCGACGCAAACCATTACAAGTATTAATAAAATAATTTTTATGTTTAAGTCTTAGAAGATAAAATAGTGAAGAAAGATGATCGAGAAAGGGCTATTCTTTCCATCCTCATTCACCTAGAGAAAATTTCTTTCTTAATATTTCTTTTCGTATGTTTGAAGTTGGGAAACTTATCTGAAGCTATGAAAGAAAAACATTCGATATTTTGCCACGTTTAACTATAACATAGCTAAATTGCTGAGCATTTAGTAGTAATTATTTAAAAATAGACTTTTGATCGTCAACAATAAATTCATAATGTCTAGATTTTTTTTTCAAATGCTGAATGTTAAAAGGTAAATATTTTCCAAAGATGTTATGGGTTTCTTTCGATCCGGCAACGTCGTGAGAGAATTATATTACCCGAGTACTCCGATCGAACACAATTGGTGAAGATCGGCCCGTTGCTATGCAGGAAAGCGCGTGTGTGTGTTCTTCCTACTCACTTCGACTATTGACTGATATAGATTGTCAGCCTTGTTTCCTTACCACTTACCGACACCGCGTAGATAGGTTTCAGATAGGTTTGCCAAACATTGATCGCTTAACATTTTCATGGTTTATTACAAAGAGCAACTGCAAATAAAACTCTAAAGTCATGAAAAATTGAATCACCTTTCAACTGAACTTTATAGATTTATATATAAATATATTTTTATAGTAGAACCTCAAAAATACGCTATTTGTACACCAGAGGTAGCGTCGCCCTCATTGCTGTCACTTGTTAGTTCATCCTCATTAAGGAAAACTCAGTGCCACCGCACAGGCCGGTTGGGAGTTAAGCAGTTTTCCCTACTATAGTCACTAACATCGGCTGGACGACTTCATCTCGCCTACTTCTTTTCGCACCCTTGGTAAATGACATTGCTGACGCGATTTGAATTTTTTCCATATAAAAAATCGTGGCTCTTGCAGCCCCCCCTTTCGTATGCCTTCCGGGGCCGTGGCCACTGCTACCCCCTTCACTCCACTGCACCTCCATGGAGTGTAGCTGCGCTGGTTTAGTGGAAGAAAACAGCGCAACAAATGGAAAAAGCAGAGTTGCAAAAGGTGCACCGACTCGTTTACATATGAATCACGGGTGCAATGATATCTTGCCCCAGCGATGCATTAGAGGAACCTCCACTACATCTACATTCATGGAGAATCGCTCCAGAAAATGCCTATGGGTATCTCAGGCTAGATCTTTGAGGCCCGGAGATTTCAAAATTACGAATGAACCCCACAAAACGTTATTTCTAAAACTGAGCTTAAAGGCGACTCCATTTTTTGATGATCTTTTTGTAACAGCAAAGAACTTTCATTCAATATAAATGTTGTGATATAAAAATTTATGTTGTTTATTGATAACATTACGATATGTCTCAATTTGCATCGAACATTTTCATTTGCCTATTCATTGAAGTCTAAAGTCAAAATCTGTACAGATAATTTGCTACATCTATAAATAATTTACTGGGTATTTACAATATTTATGGACAATTTATTGGGATTCGGAACAAGTAATTTTGGTAAAAACATATTCGACCAAAAACTAAATTAAAATGTTCAATTTAACCTTGAATTGATTTGTATTAGGCAATCCAGCGACCTGTCAAATAGAATTCAATATGGCGTTCCAGGGCAAACAAAAATTTGGTTTCGGTTTTTTGTTTATTGTGGAGAAAGGTGATTTTATTTGGCTTTAAGGATTGTCTTGTGTCTTACTAATAATAAAAGACATTAAAAAGATTAGTTTTATGAAAGTTTTGAGTTACATAATATGTGGATTTCGGATCAACTTTTTTAAGTTGTGCTCAGCTGTCCAAATTGTTTGCCTAGGACGGCCATATTAGATCACGTATTTTGGATTGCCTAATTTAATATTATTCCAGTTCTTCTTTACGTCAATTTAAACCTGACAAATGACACTTTATAGAGAAATGACATTATGAGTTTAAGGATTATTTTTAACGGGTAGCTTAAATTTTTATAATCAGCCAACTGAAGTTTAATACCGAGAGACAGAGAAGTGAAAAAAATATTCAATTAACCCCTAGAAATTTCTCTTCATAATCGTCTATCAACTTTAAAAATCTAAATTACAGGATCTATCAAATATCCTTTTGGTCGGCAGCAGAAAATTTCATACGAATATATAATTTCATCCTCATCCGCATTTTATTTCGTGAACAATTTATAATAAATTAATATAGAAAATTGCACATTGCACTTCAGTTTGTATCAATTGAATTTAGAAAAATTATCTACGCCCAAAAACAGAAACACTGTCTTGTTTTTTTAAATATAAATAAAAAAAATTGCAATCGAAATAAAACTTTGTTTTTATATACAAACCACGAGTATTTTTCTAATTTACAATTACTAAGTACTAGGTAATTATTATTTACACAGATACAAATTTTTACATTTAAAAAGAACGTCTAGGAGAGTAAAACACCCTGTAAGATCGTTATGTTTATTTTCTAATGACACCTTTTGCAGTTAAACTCAATATAGATATTTTAAGTAAGTACTTGATTTAAATGTTACAATTAAGGAATATATTTATTATTGGTGGCAACCGAAAATAAATCATCTAGAGTTAATACAGGTATAATATAGGGACTTGAAGCAGTTCTAAAAATAATCCCTTATCCGTATACGTATCGCAATGCGCATGTGCAGAAGCGATACGTGGGCTTCGTTACGTTACGTGAAACGTATCAATCCGTCACACGTCATCACGCTTTATTGTGTTTCATGTTCGCGTTTTTCAACGACCAAACGACCGAGAAACGCGAAAGGTCACTTTAAGAAAGACTATCTTTTAATAGATGTCAAGGTAATATTACTCACTATTTTTTAGGTTAAAAATTAAAACATGTATGGTTATGTTACGAACGCATTTGCTTTATACTTCTTTTTGATTAATTACGTATCTAAGTTACGTTACATATACGGATAAGGATAAGTGATCTATTTGAAGAACTGCTTTATGTCCCTAATAATGTTTCGTGAAAAACGCAATATAATTTTGCTTAATCGCTTGATCAGGTACTACCTTGTAATAGTATTTCTTATGAGCTGCTTGGAAGCAAATGTCCTCAACATTAATGCATATTATGTAATTTGATGGCAGAAATAAAGTATTTACACTGCACATTTTCATAATATAATGTTTAACAAAAAAATAATAGAATTAACTGACTGTCCGTTGCGATTTTATTATTTCCTATTTTATGTTTCCAAAATAAAGAGAAGTCTACCGAACATTGTGCAATATATAATATAAATTTACGATCATATTTACAGCACATCGACTTTACACATCCCCGCAGTACACTAACCCGTACTGTTCATAGCAAAAATTTTCTACTTCGTACTACCAAGCCCGCGTCTGTAACGGCAGATATCCGGCACATTGCTGCTGGTAATTGCCCTGTTGCCGATAGGCCATCGCTAATCCGCTATTCGCCATGCACTGCGTTTGTTGTTGAGACGGTTGACAAGCGGGTGATTGCTGCGTTCGAGTGCTGTCGGACGAAGCACTCGAAGTGGCGGTTTGGTTGGTATTGTTACCACCTCCCGAACATGGCTTACCATCTTTGACTAGAACTGGAACCGCTACTCGGCGTGGAGAACTTGATGACTGAAACAAAGAAAAACATTATCACATTTTTTTATCTAAATTAACTGAGAACATTGGCAATTTCAGATAAAATGCATTTTCTACGCTTCTGACTAGTTTTAGCTTCTTTAATTCGATTCTTGATCCAATCCTCCTCTGCCAAAATGCCTTCCAATATGTCTATGGAACGACGACTATGTTTATCCTGGTCAATTATAAGGCGCAGCTGATGATTTCGTATATTAGAGACTTTTAACTTGGCATACATTTCTCACGTATCCGTATCCGTGACGAACTGCGCATGTGTAGACCCGTTACGTCTTAGCCGATACGATGTGTTAAACGTATTGTTACGTACCCTACTCCGTATACTTAAACGTATCCGTATCCCGACCAAAGTCAGTCAGTCAGTCAGTGCTATTTTACAGGTCTTCTTCTTCCTTGATATTGGTTTGGTTTAATCATGTTTAATTATAACCATGGTCACCTCTTATAACCACAATATTTTTAACTTTATTTTTACTCTTGCCAAAGAATTGTGCTAAAGTTAAACGAAAGCGTCTTTTTTACGGGCCAGAAGACGACCTTCACCTTCTGAGGGAGGTTGATGACCAAAACCCCTTCGAAGACCCGTCTCGATGGTCTAAAATAAAAAAACTTTGAGGTTATACAATTAAAAACAGAACGAAACTATACGTTTTCTGCTAAAAAAGTTTTCTTGACAATTTCTTTACGTCAACGTAACTCCAATACGGATACGGATACGTGTAAAAACTTATGACAAGCTAAAAGTGTCTATTATTCAATTAAAAGCACGATTTTCTCACAAAATCCCTATTCTTCCAGTGATTATTGACCTTTTTCACCGGGCAATCTTTCCACTGAACTCTAATATAACCTCAAACCGAATTATTATAGACTCTGTTTCACGTAAGATGAAACCAGTTGAAGTTGCAGTCGTATGCGCGAACCTGTTGTCAAAACCAGCGCCATATTGTAAAATTAATATTCCAATTCGAATCAGTAGCCTAAAGGTTTCACATTTTGTAGGTTAACACAAAATTAGATAAAATAAAACACACAGATAAACTAGCTAAAATATTCAAAAATCAAGAATGATTACTTCAAACACGCAACCTCAAATGTCAATAATAAAGCAGCTGTCGACATAAAACAGCGTTTGTAACGCCAATGGCATAAAACGGTCGTTGCGAGGCGAGACAAAAAGACCGATTTTGATTGCTGCGCAAGATAGTTGGCAAACTTCACGAGGCTTCTTCTTATGTGAAACGGAGTCTACAACACGATAACATTCTTAACAATTATTGCTCTTTTACACTATTATATTATTATAGTATCCAACTATTACACACGAGTTAACAAATTTACCAAAACCAATCAACTTCTGCTTTCGATTTATATTTAAATCAGTAAAAAACAATATGGCCGATCTGTCAAAGTAATGTGGAATGGTCTATATAGCCAACCCATAAAAAAATCAGTAGCTCTTCTTCTTCTATTAAAAAAAAACTGTTTAGATTATTCTCTCATCTTTTAGCTCTTTTTGTATAATTTACACAACGATGACATTTCAACATTTTAAATTTATGACTCGTCAATAAAAGAAATCCCTCATATTATAACATCGTAAATGTCAATTAAATACTGTCTAGCAAATATTTGCCAACTCCTTTTAATCCCGCGTAACGCTGAATACACTAATCAATAAAAATATGAAACGTATTAAAAGTGTGGAAGCAGTACCGGTGGAAGGCAAAGGACACGGTTTTATCTCTCATACCTCATAGAAAATATAAGATTTTAATACAATAGGGCATGTCCACGACAGTTGACAGTTGACAATACCCCTGAGGGAAAACAATAAACAAGATCAATAATTATCAAACAACAAATAACTATTAACCTATATTATATATTATTAAATATGCGACCTCAACAATTAAAATAGCTTAAAAAAACATTTAAGCAAAACCAACTAAACTCAAACACAATCTATCATTATAAATCAGCATAACCTCACTATTAATTACCACGTGCTCTGAACGCTTTGTTTATTGTTTTACCACATGGCTTGTGACAAAATAGTTTGTGACGTCACGTGTACATGCCCTATAGTCGTTTTTATCGCTTAATCTTATAAAATTAGGTTATAGGTTGTAACGACAATTTTTTTTATAATTTCATTTAAAATATTGGTGATCACCGTAAAATTTATATGAAAAAAGTTTAAATTGGTTTCGGACCGGTCCTGGTAGCAGATCTCGTACCATCTATCAGAGCGAGAAAGATATATATACGAAAGAGTGCGTAGCCGGTGTATATAGGGGCGAAATATTATGGGGCCCTCGTCGAATTGTGACGTGGCCCACTTGAGATAACGTGTGTTTTCAAGAGGTCTGTAGCAGCAGGAATATAAAACCTTTCAGATTTACCCTTGGTCCCTTTTATGTGCCTCTATGGATTTAGTCGAAGAACTTGAAGACGAGAGATGAAAATTATTGGAATGAAAAAAAAACGTGTATGCGCATATAGGACAGAAAATCAAATATTTACTTTTTAGATGTGTATATAATATGGAAATAAACACCGTTTATATAGAGCCTTATTACTTAGGGAGTTTCACTAATATGTTGAGAATTCGTGTAACTTTGTTCATTGTATAACTGGAGTGAGTTTTTTATATCCTTGAGTTTCTAAAATGTTACTTTTAAGTGGATTGTTATATCACTTGTCACTGACAATTTGAAAGAAGAATAATATAAACATATACAATAGGCGATTTTTAGCGAGCTACTGGTCATAAAAACTCAAAAAAGGTCAAATTCTTACCACGGTAACTATTAAAATGTCAAATTAGTGACCACGGCAATAGAGCAGGTCCAAGTGAAGTCAATCCTTGATGAATCTGATGAAAAACAAGCGTTCTTTGCACAACACGTGGTTCTTATGGTTATCTTGATCTAGTTTGATATAATTTGATTTTGATTTGGTGGAGTTAAGCTTCGCTTTGATGACGATGCAGCAATCTTAATTTTTTTAAGCCAGGTCTACTTGTTAAGCGGTGCAATCGGACAGGAAGCTTTTGGTTTTTATGTGAATATTAGCTTAAATTATGAGAATTATAAGAACAAGATGTTTTTCTTGGAACCATAAACCACCAATTATCGTAACTGCTACAATTACTGTAAAAAGCCTCTACGCTATAACCAGTAGCTCGTTAAAAATCGCCTAATGTCAACGATTGTTATCAGTTTAACCAACTTAGATTCACAAAAGTTACTAAAATCTGGTTTCTTAAATGATTGTATGTTCAATTGAATAATTATTATTTGAAAAGTGTTGAAATAATCCTAATTAATAAAATATACACATCTACAAAATTGCGTGGGTGGCGTATTTGACTCGAGGCGATTCTTTCAAAGTGAAGAAATTATAATCAATTGTTTGAAGAAAGAAAAAAATGCGTAGATTCTTAATATTATTGAATTATAATGTAACTTACGAAACAGAAGGTTGAGTTGATGACACACAATTACTTAGTTAAAATATGAATGTGAGATTGAAATTTTGTAACTGTTTCGTTTAATCTCCAAAGGGGAATTACGATCATTCAAAATTGTTTATTTACATAATAAATATTAAGGTGTAAAATATACAAAGTATTATACATTCCCAAACTCATTAAAACTGTATATCGAGTACCCAATCCATTTGCATTTTCAAGATAATAATTTTCTGACATTTGACGTTTATTTAAATGCCCTGTGTTCATAAATCAAAAAGTTCTATAATAAGGGCAGGTTTTATAAACATGTCTTGGGGAGTTATCTTGCATTTAACGGTCAAGTTAACTTTGGGTTGTAAAACGTCAGTTTTATAATAGTTTCATTTTTAAAATAAAAAGAAGAAAAATAAAAAGGAGAAACAAGCAAAAGTAAAATATAACCACAGAATACACCATCCCAACAAGAAGCGAAGCTTGTGCTATTTTACAATTCATTTTCTGAGTGCGCATGTCTGACAGTCGCTATTTTAAGCCCGTTATCTGTCAATGACATGTGATTTTATTGTTTACCAAAGAATTTTCTTTTTTGTAAGCTTTTTGATTATTTACATATTTTTTGGGTTTTGAACGATAAAATTTTTTTACAAAATTACATTTATTAGTTATGGCGCCAAAAACTTCCATGCCATTCAAGTGATGGATTATAATAATTAAAAAACACAACGAAACTTCGATATCTATGGAGAAAAGTTTACTGTCGCTTCTTTTTTATAACTTCATTGTCACAGACATCAGTATATTTTCTCTGGGTGTAAAATTTAATTCAGAATCTGGTGAAGAGTAACTTTTAAATACATAAATAATAATAATTTTATATTCAAGCACCATACTTATTGTAATTTTTTATCATCATTCACTGAAATTCTTTCTATTGTAAACTGATATTATAAATATATAATCTATTATTATTGTATTGGTTTTTAGACTCAGCCTATCCTACATATAGTGCTACATAAAAACATACTTACACATATAATTTCGATAACAATATAGAAAATAAGAATCATTTGGTTGAACAATAGCTCATTATTTGTAATAATGGATGGTACCTACTCCAAAAACAGAAGCTAAAACTTATATTTATATAAATTGAGTTGAACAATTAAAACTTTGTCGAAACAAGTCATAAAAATAAACAATTATTATTTGAGATCCTTTGGTTTCACTTTTTTGCGTGTAGTTAACATTGAGGTTAACATTTAATTTACTTCTTCTTCTTCTCCAATTTTGTTGGGCTCGGTATTACCATGCACCCAGTGTCGTGATGAGGGCACCACTTCTTCTTTGTTGGAAAATACGAATATTTGTTAATTTACATTTTTTGAACAATTTTCTCAGTGTAACTTGATCCGTTATCTGTCAACATCAGTTTAAAGGTCACGAAATTTTGCCCCCAAAACATCAAAGGATTTATGCCGGCTTTCGTTTCTTGTTTGGCTGGTGTAGGTATTATGTGATATAACCTAAATTTTTTTAATTGAAGTTTTGACATTTTGATTTTTATGGTGTAGCTTTGTCTTGTCTATGAGTTTGGTATTGGTTCCCGGTGTCTAATTTTTATTTTCTTTTTTCCTAAACTTAAAAGTCTGAGTGGATAGAGAAGCCATAAACTTCTGTAATGGGGAAACTAAGCTAATTTGATCGATATCCCTTCCTCTCGACAAAGTTAACTCCGCTATTTTACTTTTAAGTATATGTCAAAATAGTTTTATAATACCCGCTCTTAAATGTACCTAATAGTATATTATACACCAAGGTGGTGAAGACTATTATTATTGACCAAGCACACCAAGATTATTTCGCGAGGGGAGCGGAATAAGGAGCGGAATAAGGAGCGAGGTTTATAAATGTCTTCAACACCATGGTGTATATACAATTTTTTCCACTACTAACCAAATTTAAGACAAAAATTAAAAATAATTCTCAAACGCACCACGAGAAGCGCTTACTCCGTCTTCTGACTGACACTGTCAGTTTTCGGTATATTATGAACGTACTCGTTATGTCATCAGTCATTTTTGGTTGAGCGCGAATTTTAAACCAATGGCATTTTTATTCAAATAACTTAATCTTGATAGGTAATTTCAAGCAGCAAATATGTTAAAGACAATCCCCTGGGTATAAAAAATTATGTTGCACAAGTTTTTGTTGAACTACTATCCCTGAATTCTCAAAATATTTGAATTTGTCCATTATTTACCTAGGTTAATAATAGAAAATTAGTAACCACTAATAGAGAAATTCAATTTCTCAGTTGGCTAGAAGAAGCAATAATTGTCAACTTCACAGCTAGTAGTGGAAAAACGATATTAATACCTTGCTCACTAGACACGTACTCTAATGGCGATTTGGTTTGTTTTCCCCATTCCAAGGTTATAAAATTTTGACGGTAGGTGTCGCACCCTTTGCTAGTTTTCGCGAATATCTACTAAAATATCATTAGAACGCACACTTATATACGTAGATAATGAAATAAGAAAAAGAAGAAAGTAAAAGGAAATTTAATAAGATAGCTCACTTAAAGATGTCTCAGTTGTAACAGCAAATTAAATTTGAGACATAATCATAATCAATCAAAGTTAATTCAATAAGATCATTCGAGTTGATTTCGACTAATTTCCGTCGGAAGTGAATGTTTATTTTTGTCGACAAGCGAAATTGAATTTACAAAAAAACATTATAAAAACAAAACTAGTAATACAGGGTAATGTATTATATACATGGGTGGGGTTGTTTTAAGGTAAAATACAGAAATTTTGTAAAACTCATATTTGTTGATGATAACCTAATCCTCACTGATGTTGAAATCCAATCTAACGTCACTCAAGCCATGTGAACACTCATTAAAAATTCTTTAGTTAAACAATACCTCTTTTAATATTCAGTACACGTATATATCTATAACCACAATACCTTTTTTCATGAAAAATAAACATGGCTGTATAAATATTGAATCAGTGCACCTGCTTGCAAGAAGCAGCCTTTTTTACCGACAATTCGACTTCTTGGCTACCGTTCGGTCTAAACAAGTACATGGTACCTACGCACTTTCGATCATACAGCACTATTTGAATTAGACGAACAAGAATCTATTCAAGTTCGTTTCGTGATTGTTCTCATGACTTTCTCAGGTCAAATAAACTACGGAAAACGCAGATTCGTATCAAGGTACCAGACAAATAATTAATATTTATTTCTATACGTTGAATGACCTTCAAAACATAGCCCGGCGGTACCATTTTAACAATTCAATAAGGCTAAACTCAGATGGACCAAAGCAACGCGTCACGACAGCTTCGTAAATGTAGTTGTGTTGTAGCTCAACTCAGATGGACCACAGCGACGCGATTAGTTTGTGTTTTTGTTGTCGTCATCTCTCGTTGAAGACGACTTCAATTAACGACAATGGTGTTCGGTAGTGTTCATCAGTTCCAGTATGGAGCAACGAGGAGTGGCCAGTTATCGCATTGCGAAGGCGGTCTGTCGTCCATATATGTGTTTTGCATTGAGCCACCAACGACAATTTTGTGGATGATACCGTTCACAGGTAGCGACCGTCGCTGAGATCAACTACAAGAAGTCGTTCGTCTGAGTACTGCTCTAATTGTATTGCATTTTTAATATAACCACGACCTCCGCCCACTAACAACCACAATTATGAAGTTGCCGTGAAGCTTCTCTGTGGTGTGTCTTAGTTTAGCCTAACTCAAAAGAAATAATGAACAAATACAGGTACTGGCCTCTGGTTTACCGACGGATCTAAGGCTCTGTCTATTTTGGGCCAGAGACCCCCATGAGCCGAATTATAGTATGAACAAAAAGTACGAGGAGTAATAAACCCTAATTAATTATGCAAAACCTTTACAGGGAGCACCATGAAATTTTTGATAAATCTCTTACTTTAAATTACATTTCTTCCGTAAATCTAAAAACCAGGTAGATCGACCCCGTATTTGTTTTAGTTGTAGCAAAGTTTAGGGTTTCTTCATTGTTAAAGGATTAGCAGATAAGCAATAACGCAATGCAGTGGTGTGTATTTTGGGAAAAAAATTCGTTTTAAATTATAATATAATAAAAAATGAAAAGAAATAATTATTGGAATACATTTATTACTTACATTCTATTCTATATCCGACTCGGGAGAGGAAGAATCGTTGTTGACATTTATAATAATAGGGTCGATTAAATCATCACAAATATTGTCAATTTTCCACATATTTGCCTCTACTTTGATAACATGCTCGATACAGTTTGTCCAATTTTCCTTACTAACATGACTTACAGCACTCTCAAACAATTTCACAACATCGTTTATTTTAAAAGTAGTATTTTTTTCCAACTTCCCCCTTTATCTGAGCCCATATTAATTCTATGGGATTAAGTTCACAATGATAAGGGGGAAGTCGAAGAACTGATATACCACGAGAAGAAGCCATTTCTTCTACAATGTAGGTTTTGTATTTATTCTTGTTCATTTTTGCAATTCTGTAAAGTTCTTTCCTTAGTGGATCTTTTGGAAACTTAATATTTTTCGAAATAAGCCACTCCAAAAGATCTGCTTTACGCCAACGACTTGTGGGCAATGCTTCTCGTAACCGTGAATGGTAACTTGCGTTGTCCATAACAATAACAGCCCCTTTTGGAATCAGATCCAACATTTGAACAAACCATTCCTCGAAGACATCCCCATTCATATCTTCGTGATAGTCCCCCGTGCGTTTTGAAATAAAAGTTAATTATCCACCATCAACAAAACCTTCAGAACTTCCAACATGGACAATGATAAGTCTTTTTCCTTTTACAGATGGTGGCTGCAAACCTAACGACAAACCTTCCACGAATGCCTGCCTTCCGCTTTTAATGTTTTCATCTTGCCAAAATTTGGAAACTGTATATCCAGCATTTATCCATGTTTCGTCTTAGTAGAAGATTTTCAAATTTTGTTCTCTGGCATGTCGAATGCTTCTTAAATAGTCTCTTCTCCAAAAAACTATTTCCGGTTTATCTATCAAGAGAGATTTTCTATTATGTTTTGTATATCTGAAACCCACATCTTTCAAAAGTTTGCATAATGTCATTCTGGAGAATTTTGGATAGTCCGTATCTTCTTGCACTGATGTCATAATTTTGTCAAGTGTTGGAATTTCCTTTCGTAAGTAAAATCCATGGACTTTACGCCTTAGTCTTTGTTTTAATGACTCATCGATCTCAATTGGTTTTCGGCCTGAAGGAGTTTTAGGGGGTTGAAGAGAAGAACAAAAATATATAAAATAATTATTGTTACAGATTGGTTTGTTTTCTATTATGAATAAACTGTGTTGCCTTTCTTTATCAAACTTACTAAAATTTATGTACCTCTATCACTTTTTTTCATTAAAATTAGTACATCCCGTTACCTCTGACCTAAATCGTATATTCTTTAGCATAGCTGCAACTCATTCGTTCAATCAAAATGTACCTTACGGTATACCCTCTGAAAATATATTTTGGTACGTCTATGAAATCTACTTAAATGAATGATTTATTACTCCTTGTCCTTTCTATATAGACTTAAGCATTCTACTCTCTACTTTTTTTCCTATAGATGGATGAGCCTGGTAACTAGTCCAGCTAAATCTGGTTCAATATTGGTGAGTTTGTGCCTTAAGTCTCCGCGTTCATTGATTTTCAAACAGTTCTTCCATGGCTGTGATATTGTACGAATTTTTATTCATTGAGAAAATTGAAGGTTTCAAATAAGTGCTTGTGTTGATGAGTATGAGGCGATATTTTAATCTCGTCGTCCTACTACATCAGTTTTCGATAACTGGGAAACCGATTTCGGACCCAAGAGAATCGATATCGACCACTTTGGGAATCACTGCCTAAAAGGTACTGCATCCATTCCTAAATTCATCATCATCCAAATGTTTTATGAACTTCTGAAGAGTCTAATGGTGTTAAATATGTTTATATCTAGTTATACAAATTTGGTGACGTGGTGGTTTTTCTTCTTGTTGAAACCGTATCAGAATCGCCTTAACGATTATTTCTCAACATTTATTTTTCTAAATGTGAATAAAATGGTAGTTAGGTATTTACCTTTTCCGTTAATATGATTTCATTCGTTCAAGTACGTACCTGTTAAAATTTGTTCTTGTGAAATCGGAGAACGAATAATAGAGTGTGTGTATATCTTGTACCTAGTTAGAGATATTTAATCAGTTGAAATTCTCGAGAAGTGAATGTGTTTGGTTTTTCGATGTCATTGTTATTTCGATTTATTTTCATTGAGTAATAGAACGGCTTTACTATTTTTGTTACTGAATTCTTTGTATCGGGTTTCCAATAGAAAATAAAGAAGAATTTCCTCATGTTTAACTTCAACAGTTTCTCAACGCTGCTACCGTGATTAACGGTGCTTTATAGTTCTTTTTTTGTTTATCTTAAATCAGTTGAAATAATAACATAAAATTTCTCTATAATGAATTGACAAAACCGTCGTTTCTGAATGTGAAAAGAATTTGATTCTTGACAGGTGACATATATTTGCTATGGCTGAAGCAAAAATGACTCTTAAGATGTGCAAGTGCCTGGCAGGGAAAAATTGGGGTTGTAGCTCTAGGGTCCTGATGAAGCCATTTGACGACGAAGGAAACCCTCTCCAGAATTGAAATACTAACCTGTATATGCATTACAGGAGGAATGAAAACGCTCAACGGTGGCTATGGAAGTGTCAGATAGTCCAGCAACCATTAAAGCATTGAGTTGCTGCATAAAAGTGCTAAAACAGTATGAGGATACCTAGAAGAACTCAATTAACTAGGTGAGAAAAGCATGGTCTCCTTACTATGGATTCCAGGACACACTGGAATGAAGGAAATGAAATAGCAGTTGAACTAGCAAAGACAGAGGCTGAATGGACATCTTAAGAAGCTCAAAATAGTAGGGCAAAAAGAATGAAGATTCTGTGGAATGGAAGAGGACTCTTCCAACCACATTCTTGCAGATTGTACAGCAATTGAGAATCCTAGGGCACAACGACTACTGCAATGTATATGGAAGACCTACTAACCTAAACTAAAGCCTGCAGATATCCCAAAACTTCTCCGGAAAATAGGACTAAATAAGGAGCTACTCGTCTCTGACACTTTCCTTGGGGGCACAATAGACTTTTAGGTCTCAGTAAATGTCTCCCCAATATGCATACATAGATACATGTTTATAAGACAAAAAAAAATATTTTTTTGGAAAATTTTCACGAACAGAGATAGTATTCCACGTTTTTTGAAAATCTAGGTCCACCCATTTATTCCTAACTCAAAAAAAACTAAAAATGTACGTGTCAGAAGTAAATTCCTTTAGCACCCTAAATTTGTATTTCAAATTCTTCTTATTAAATTGAACGAGTCCCTAATCACTTAAATAAATAAAGATGTTAACAATGGGGTGTCATAATCTCGAAATAGAAAAGTGAACGTATTTCCCTCAATATGAAGAGCAAAAATATTCTAAAGAACGTAAAGGTAAAAATGAGATTAGGGCATTACCGAAAATGTAAATAAATTCGACCACAGGACTCGTGCTTTGTTGTTGTTGAATGGGAGGCTTTGTTATGATAGGATTTAAAAAATATTAGAGGAAGAATGAATGGGAAACCATCAGTACAGTGGTGTAGTCGAAAATAATAATATAGAGCAATAATTGCCGAGCTTGAATTGTATTTGTATTATTTTATGTTTTAAATTTTTATCTTAATTTTTTTATATTTTTCATTTTATCATCCAACGTTAAATTTGTTCCAGCCTCATTCCAAGAACAAAAGCAATATACAGAATTGTATATTCATACAATTATGTCATATATTTTGGGGAATCATACAAAAAATGCGATCTTCTAAAAACATGAAATTTAAATCCGACCCTATAATAATTCATTGTTTTTAAGGATCATCGAGCCTTCATATGATAATTTAGGCTGTAAAATCCTGTGAACTAAATTATAAATACTGTCTTTGTGTGACTCCCAAGGTACCTACCTAATAATGTCAATTTCTCACAAGAATTTGTCTCCTGCATCGAACTATTGAGTCGCTGTTCGTAAATATCTCAAATTCACTATATAAAAAAAACGTTTGTGGTGGAGTCATTTAATTGAAATTAGGTATTTTTTTGTTATTTCCACCTTTTCGAACTATTTCTAATATAGTTTTGACAACCAGAAGTCAATTTAAATTGTATTTTATCCATTTTACACAACAAAGTGAAAAAAGTCAAACATTTAATAATAGATAATAGTGTACCTACGCTACTGATAGCTTACCTGGTTATGCTGGTTTTGTTCAGCCATGGCCTTTTCTTTGGCTTGTCTCTTGCACTTGTACCTGTGGTTCTGGAACCAAATTTTCACCTGTAACAACAATATTCTTTAGTCAGACAGACAGACATGTTTCGACCTAAAAAAACAATCAAAACGCCAATCCGATGTAAAATAATGAAGAGCTAAAAGGTTAAGGTCGTTTAAAAATTAAAGTTTTTATAAGTAGATTATCCTTTATTTATTTATCAAGTTCTTTATTCACAGTTACCTCTTTAAAACAAATTGAAATCGTTAAAAAATGTTTTCCGTCGAACATGCGTTATGGAGCTTTATTAATGTACACAAAATCATTTATTAATGACCCCTATATTGATAAACGATATTCTATCAATGAACCATTTTGGCATAGACAACCAAAAATACAATAATATTAACAAAAAAAGCAAAAGTCTGACTTGTAGTAGACAATACTGGCATTTGAACTTGGCGACCGTCTCTGTGGCATTTCAATGTCATTTATTAATGACATTACTAGCTTATGAAACAAATAAATATTCTTAGTTTTCGAATATTGAAAAAAACGTAAGCAAGTTGTACAGTCGAGGAAAAAGTTTTGTAGTTAACACGAGTATTAAACGATTAACAATCTCAATTATTAAAATATCTCGATTGTTATTATAGCCCTTATTAAAACTCTTGTTAGTTAAATGTCAAATTTTATTATAAAAACGACAGATGACAAGTAATAACGTAACCTAACCTCTAATGGCCTTTTGCGCGGGCATTTTAAGGGTCACTTAAAGCATAAGGTCTCCTTAATTACTTGCACGGCAGTTTAAGTTCCACTTAGAGTAGCTAAAGTATTACTTAAGGTAAGCGGTCAATATTGGAGGCTTAGCAGGTCCTTAAATTTAAAGTTGTTATTTATAACCTCACTTTTAAACACGTTCGCAAATTCACAGATAATATATGTCACATTCCAGGCTGATCATTGAAAGCGTATTTACTACATCTATAGTTTAAATAGAATATATTTGGGAATTCACTGAAGCCAATTAACGATTGGCAATGATCGTTTGTAACGCCAAGGACATGAAAAGGTCGTTACGAGGCGACATGGATAAACAAGACAGATTTTGATCTCTGCGCAAGACTGTTGGCAAACTTCACGTGGCTTCTCCTTATGTGAAGCGAAGTCTACACTATAATTTTTATTTAAATTATACCAACACATTTTGGACTTAGAATAGCTATATTTGAAAGTATTGGGTACCAAACAAATTAATGTAAGTATTCAACAAACCAATGTACCTAATTGTTTTCCATAAAAATCAAAATTATGCTATCATAATCTCTAATTAAGACTCGATCAATCATAATCTACGTTAAACGAACTAGGAAGCAAAAGTTGCGTGGCTTGATAAGAATATAAATATACCTATAAAACTTCTTTTGTATGTCTAAAGTTGCGTATTATAACGTATTATGCCGAATCATCGTTATGACATAATTATTATAATTGAATCTTTAATTGAGAAGATTAATGATGTATACGTAGACAACTATTGATTTTTATTAAAAGGATAAATAGACATTTTCATTGAACAACGCATAACGCGTAGTACAAAAGAACCACGATTCATTCTTTAGTGGCACTGAGAAAAAATAATGGAATAAACAGGAAGATATTTTGATTATATGTATATCGTAACAAATAAAATGAAGATTATTAGCATGATGACAATAAAACAGTGAGGAAATACTCCAGTGCCAGAACAAAAGTCTCGCGATTGTTGAAGGTTAAAACTGACAAATGACAGTTCTGAAACAATAAAAGATGTCACTACGTTTAAATACTAAAAAAACTCATATGTTGGTAATGTTGGTAGTATTTATAAATAACTGAAAATAAAACTCCGCTGGAATACTATAAACAGTTAACCAAATGACAATATAAATGTCTTATCGCCATTTCGTTTTTTAAAAGCTCCATTGTTCTTTTATACGTAATATACCGAAAACCGAACATACACTAAAAAACAACCCCAACAGCTGGTTTTTTTCGAACAATAACCACTTGAAAATCTGTTCTTCTATTTCCCTCGCATACGTATAGCTTCCCCTCCTCTCTTTTTCTGTCCGTAATTCAGTTTATGTAGACCAACATGGCGGCTGTTATTCATGGTCGATCGTCCTAACGAAATAATCAACTGGAGCCCTAATTTGCAGGGCACACATCTAAAAACGTCGACCCAGACAACAGGACCGTACTAAAATGCATTCAAAATCACTCCTCTATTTCTCTGTTATACGACGTATGATTTATTGAAGTAGAGATATTATTGGGAATTTCTTATATGTCAGGCCGATTTTATAAAAAGGCTAGTTGAGCATCAATTAATCAACTAATAGTTAAACCCATAGCTGGCATTTCACTATAAATGCGTTTTATAAACATTAATTCGAGTAGCTGGTTAACTGAATGTTGACAACGACACACCCAATGCTGGACAACCTGTAGGTACGTCAAACAATAACTTGCGCACAACGTGGTGTCAACTGTCAAACTGGGTGTGTGACTAACATTGAGATCGTTAAGAGACTATACTTACTTTCATAATTTCAAATAGGTTGGCTTTTTCATATTTTTCTTTCAAATACCCAATATAAGTGTAGTGGATCTTTAAATGTTTTCTAAAATTCCATGCTGAAGAGAAGTGTTTTTGGCATGATATATGATGACAAAAACAGATTTCTTATCCATGCATTTTCCCATTCCTATTTTCTAACCAGGGTATTATATGCAACAAAAAACTAATGAACAGACTTAGCAGTTCTAACCTCAAAAAATTAAGTGGAATTGGACTCGCACTCAACTGTGCGCTAAAACGTTAACATGTAGGTAGTTATAAAATTCGGTAATATAAAGGTTAACTCCTAATTGACAGTCAACTGCACAATATAAAACCTGTCATGAGACAAGTAGTCAGTTATTAAACAGCTTTGTTACAAAAAAAATGGTGTAGCTGTTGACAGATAGAAAATTTACTTCTTAACCTACGAAATCGGGCATGTCCACGTGACGTCACAAACTATTTTGACAACAGCCCTGTGGTAAAACAATAAACAAAGCGTTCTGAACACGTGGTACTTGATAGTGAGGCTATGCTGATTTATAATGATAGAGATTCCATTTTGAGTTTAGTTGATTCTGCTGCAGTGTACTTTTATAAAGTTAGTATAATTGTTAAGCTTGCATATTTAATATATATGATGTAGGTTAATAGTTGTTTGTTGTTCATCATGTCTATTGTTTATTGTTTTACCACAGGGGTATTGTCAACTGTCAACCGTCGTGGACATGCCCTATAGTAGATCAAAGTTGTCAAATAATAATAAAAAAGAAGAAGCTGCGTGAAAGTTCTTAATATGAATTAATTTATAGAAAGCTATTGAAGTTACATGACATTAGTTCTTCACAAAAATTAGAAAATACACCCCTGTTTATGTGAAGGATAAATAGACCCCAATCGACACCATTTGCCCTCTCAATGTTCTAACAAATTTTCTAGAACGGTAAATGTATCTTTTGTCGGGTAGATAGGATGATGTGATAAAACACCCCTACGGGTTTTATTGAAATTCAATCGACGGTAAAAGTACGCCAGGATTTCAACAGCTTACTATGTGGATTGTGTATCATTATCGAACCTCTGATACGAGTTTTGGTAATAATAATTAGCAAGCTTGTATTTTTTAGATGCAACAATTATTCTTGTGTGAATAAAATGGCGTTTGTGCAGAAATTGCAAGCCAATAAATTTTCGTTTTAGTTTTGGTTAGTTAAAAAGAAATAAACTGGAGACTAAGTACCTGAGTACGTATAGATTTTCAAAGTTCTCACAAAATTTTATAATTTAACACACCAACAAGTTTCAAGGAAGCGTGGTTTCAGATCAAATAAAACACTGAGCGTCTTAAAATATTCAAAAATCAAAACTATTCGACAGTGAACGATTTCTCCAAATACAACCTCAAATGTCAATAATAAAATTACAAGAGAGTTTTCGAAGCCGCTTAAAAAACACTCCGATTAACGCTATTTGACAACTTTGACATACGGTATGTCACTTAGCGTATACCGCTCCCGTACACCTCCGGTATCTTACGGACGGTAGACATAGCGGTTGCATTAACGAAAAGGCCACGGAAAGACCAAAAATCTAACCTCAATTCAATGAGTGATGTCTGTATTCTGTATGTTGTCTCTAGTATCTGTTTTTTCACTAAAATTTCAACAATCAACTTTGCGAATTGCTATAGCACATATTATTAATAATTATCATGCTATCAATTTGTCTTGAACAATCTGAAAAGAAGTAGGATTCGGTTCTCTGAGGAAGACAATCAGATTTTACTAACTGAAATGTTGGCAAACAACCCTTATGCAGATTTCTCAAAATGGGTAATAATTCACTCAATTTTCTGCAAATTTACTGTGAAACATTTTTTTAATTTTGAAACGCCTTTTACGAGCAGCAACAAATCAAATAATATTGTAACAAAAACTGCGGTGTTACCGTTACCGTTGGGACGCAGGAGGCACAAAACAGTCTAACCTATAGAAGTGAAAGTTTATAGGATGACCTTGAATACAAAAATGAGGTTTCAAACCCATCCACCTGAAGCGCTAGTTGAAATTGACTTGTCGAAACAAGCCTGGCAGCTAAGGCATTTAGCACGAAAGGAAGAAAATATTTTAAAACTCATCAAAGCTGTCATACAGTTGTTGTCACATGTTTGTCACCATTGTCTTTTATAGATTGTTCCCTTTTGCGGTTTGCTGCTGGTATATTTGTGTTTTAATTAGGTACTGTGAGTCTTATCAAGTGTGATAATTCATAATATTTATAATGGTTGGTGTGAAGTGTTGCGTTCCTGGGAGTACAGACATTACATCAAAACGACATAGGTTTCCCAAACATGACCCTTTGTTGTTGAATGAATGGGTTGCCTTTATTCGCAATCAAAAAACTAAAGGAATTAAGCGCTGAACAGATTTATAAATCCTCCAAAGTTTGCAACAGATATTTTGAACCACAATATATTGTTATTGGCACCAAAAAGGGCCTCACTCGCAAAGCTGTTCCTACAATCCTTTCAGGATTGATCAAAAAGTGATGGGAAATACGTATTTTTATCACTCTTAGGCATTACTTAGCGAGTGGTAAAATGTAAATTGCATTTAGGAATTCCTAAATTCGTTTTAGGTATTACCTGACTAGGAAATGGTTAGTGAAATCGGGCATTAGTCATTCAAAAAACAAACTTCCATTGAAAAAAAGCACTATGAAATAGTTCTGAACCCATCCACTGCGATCGCTGAAATTCTTCTTCCCTTAGTCTGTTTTTCGGCCTCAGCTGCCTTGCCTATTTCGTCAACTCAATTGCAACTAGCGCTTCAGGTGGATGGGTTTGACACCTCATTTTTTCATTCTAGGTAATCCTATTAGACTTTCACTTCTATAGGTTAGACTGTTTTGTGGCAGGAGGTTCGAAAACTATATATTTATCTGTCAAATCTCAAACATCTCAAATATCTGTCTGTGGTGAGGTTAGAATTATGTTAACCGCTACCGGCTCAGTATATGTACGTTTTCGAACACTCTCTACTGTCGACATGAAACACAGTTTGTAACGCATGAAACGATCGTTCCGATGCAACATAGATAAACAAGACCAATATTGGTCTCTGCGCAAGTTAGTTGGCAAACTTCATGTGGCTTCTTTTTATGTGAAACTGCTTTTCGTGAAGAATATTAATGAGGAATATTATCAAAATTGTTAAATGTGAATACTTTAAATCATCGAATATAGAAGAATTCGCCATAGAAGAAGCACAACCCCTTCAAATCTCACATCTCTCCCCGCTTTGCCAATTAATCACAATTTAATTACAACCAGTCATGATTAAATTAATGCTTTCCCGTTACCAACTGCCTGCACTCGTTTAAGAGCTTCGTTGATTATGATTTCAAAATGAATATTATAATTTTAGAATTTTGTTGAAGTACCTTCGCTAAAAATACAAAAGGGAAAACTGAAGTAATTATGAACTTTCGTAATTGTAAGACGGCTTTTTCTTTGGAATATTTGACAGGATTTAAAGACGCTCAATAGCTATTTGTAATACCATCAATTTATATTAAAACCACGAAAATTGTATTAGTATTATAGTTACAATAATTAATGTAGTGTATAGGTATATACCTATGCCTGAAAGAAGTAAATTAATTAAAGTGAAATTCTCTAGAAACATTAGAGAGCTATTAGAGGATATTGCTTGTTTAAAAATGGTCTGCGGTAATTACGTTCGCGGTAT